>JAJIYU010010248.1:0-16308 GCA_030144865.1 Tinospora cordifolia | reverse complement strand
GTGCCAACCCACCATTTGCACCCAAAATTAATTTATTCAACATATTTTATTTATTTTTCTCAAACTTATTTATCTTTAATTATTTGACAAAATTTTGGGGTATTACAGTGTGCCCCTTCTTCCTCGATTTGGTTCGTCTTCTTCTTGACAAAAAGATGTAGCAGCCCATCATTCTTCTCTTCTTTGCGAACGGACGAACAAGTAGTAGTGCAACTGAGTTTTCCTTCTTGTCCTTCATGCACGAATGAACCACACAACTGAGACGTTTGCTGCTTCTTCGTTCATCCGTCTTCTATTCACCAGCAGCTGCAACAATCTGGATCATATTCTTCACGGAACAGCAACACACAGGCATGTTCTCCTTCTTCTTCACGCACTAAATGGACCACACAGCTACAACAACTTCGTTTCTTCTTCGATTCACACAAAAAATGCTCCAACAACCACATATCTAAGCCAAATCTACTTCATTCCCTCTTCTTCATTTTTTTTCGGATGGATGGACCAACAACTGGTTGTTCTTCTTTGCAAATCATGCACAACAGACTCACATGTGTAGCTCTTCTTCTTTGTCACGGGTCAAACCAGCTTGCACGAAATCTATGGCACCCACACACACATCCAAAAACAAATCTGGTTATAGATCTGTTCTTCATCCTAAACGTAGCAAAGATTTCAAATATGAAATCTCCTCTTCATTTCTTCTTTCACGTGGGAAGAGACACAATGTCTCCTTCATTTTTTTTGTGTGTCTTCTTGCCCTAGAACATGAATGAAGAAGAAGAGATCCATTTTTTGTGTGTGCCCAAAACGTGAAGATTAAGTCTTCTTTATATATGCATAAATTATTATTTTTTTGTTTCTTTTTCTTTTTTCTTTTTACATTCAACAAATAAGCATCCTATTATTATTGTTATTTATTTATTTTTATTTTTATTTTTTGTTCTTTATTTCGCCCAAACAGAGCAAACAAGTTTTATTTGTATATTCTTTTTTTTTCAATCAAATAATATTAATTTTTATTTCTCAAATAAACTTAGATTTTTATCCACTAATAATTCAATCAACTGATTTCGATAAATCATTATTAAATTTTATTTTGCAACTCAACCTTTAATTTTTATCTATTGATAATTCCATCAACTAATATTTATTTCACATATCTATATAGTTATAAAACATGGTTTTATCATCATTTTTTTCTTGAATAATTTATTTCATAATTCCATTATCGACGTGTTCACATGACAAAATTACGGGTTATTATAATCTATCCCCCTTAAAGAAATTTTTCCCTCAAAATTTGAATGAAGCTATCTACTAATGTGGTCAAATAGGTGCTCCTAGTAAAAAAAAAAGTCAGGGTACTTTCCCCAGGTCAGTATGATTCCATAGGACCTTGACCAGGGAATGTCCTCGGTCCTAAAATTCTACACCTTACAAGTAAATATTGTAAATAGCTTCATCTTGAAGTATGATATCCTTCCAAGAATGCCAGTTGATGGATCTGGCTCGTATTTCCATCGCACCAATTCATGGTGATGGGTACCGTGCTTTCACTATGCCACTCTGATCTAGAATGCAACTGATGACTTCTTAGGGGTCACCCATCCTAGTACCATTCTCTCCCAATCACGCTTAGCTGCAGAGTTTTGATGGGATTTGGTGTATTAGTGCTGGTATGATTACACCCTATTCCCTTGTTCTGACTTCTCAACAGAACACCCACACAATCCTTTGCAGGGATATCCCACTCCTATTATGATTCTGGAAGTGAGTGCAAAAGTCTTGATAGTTTTCTGTGCTTGGTCTTCACTTGCTGAAAAATTAGACATCTAGAGGCATTCGTGACCTAATGTAGGTTCATGTCTGCAATATCTCTTAGAACTCCCATTGATTTCTACTTGTATGATTACTCCATGAACACCTCCAATGTTCTAGTTA
This sequence comes from Tinospora cordifolia, assembly GCA_030144865.1. Taxonomy (NCBI): domain Eukaryota; kingdom Viridiplantae; phylum Streptophyta; class Magnoliopsida; order Ranunculales; family Menispermaceae; genus Tinospora; species Tinospora cordifolia. The sequence continues at coordinate 14,364 of JAJIYU010010248.1, read as the reverse complement.
CTAGTTTCAATCCGGATCTTATCAATCCTTTTCCTCCCATTTTGGACACTATGACTTCTGATAATAGCCATTTATTTTAAACCTGCCTATACCCTTTGCATTTATTGTACTACTATGACTCTAAGTTCATGTCTTTTGGTTTTGGTTTGTCTCTATGGCCTAGGGTTTATGCTTCTAAGTTGACAACATTTTATTTGTTTTCGGATATAGGAATTCGGGTAATAATACTCAAAATAATATACTACATATATAACACACAAGTGCATAGCAACCAATCAAACAATGCACGCTAGCATAATGGAATCCCAAGTTTTTATCTGTACTTAAGCCTAGACTTCCACTTAGAATTTCCATCATGGCTAATATACTTTTGCCAAATCCTGGTCTCCAAGGATGGCGCAAGACCCACTGTATGCGATCATCCCATACCAGTAGAATACAGTGCATGCAAGTTCTTCCAAAGAGTCCGTTCATTGTCCATTACAATTTCGCAAGTGTATCGCTCCCTAAGGCTGACACAAGTGAAAAACACACAAACAATGAGTATGCTATAAATTTAAATAAGAACAGAAGGGTGTTCTAGAAATCACTTCCACTTTGTGATGCTTTCTTTAAAAATTTCTGCAACAATTCCCCCACGTACTAGTGCCAACGAAGATCACCTAAATTAATTCCTCAACCCAAGAGAAAAATTTCTCACACACAAGAAAGAGAAATGAAAGGTGAGAAGAGGTGCCAAGAAAAGGGCTTAGAGAAAATAAAAGGAAATTTCAACACTTATTTTTGGAATGAGGGAAGTGAGAGCCTAGGAGGGTTTATATAGATTTTCAAAGGGAGAAAAATAGAAAATCTTGAGTTTTTCTTGGAGTAAAACACCTAAATTCTCTAGAATTTCATATTTCCTAATTATAAGAGGAAAATAAGTATTTTCAAATTTTTTTTAGAATTTAAAAATCAATTTTTGGTATTTATCTCGATTTTTTCGTTAATTTCAGCGAGTTTTCCATTGATTTTTTCGCATTTTTTTTGGCGCATCGGATCATCCTCGAGACATGCAATGGATCGGATCAGAGGGTCGAGATTGGCGTGCGGGAAGTCGCACCGTGCAACTTTGCGATCAAAATTAAGCGACTTTGATCGCGATTGTCCGATCATCCTTGATCATCTCAGTCCGTTCAATCTTCATTATCCTGTGCGCTCGAGCATTGGTGCTGATCATCTTGAGGCCATCGGATCATGAGATCAGATTCAATTGCAGCCGTTGGATGCGTTTTGAGTTATATTTATTTGATTTTTAGCCGAATTTCATGTTCTATTTTTAGATTTTTGGCAAATCTTAATCCAAATTGACTTTCTAATCTTATTTTCATAAAAAATTACACATATCCTTGTATTTTTTGGCTATGATATCCCATGTTATACATTATATTTATATATTTTCTTCCAAAAATCCATTAAATTGATTTTATTCCTTATTTGGCTAAATTAGGACTTACCAAAATTTTCATCTATCAATTCCGTATAATTATCTAAATAAAAATTCAAATTTCATATGAATTTTTGAGATGTTACATTCAAGAACCTTTAACCACCCACAAAAGCACTCAAAACAACTCACTATAAGACTGGAATTAAAGCTTCTCACTTGTGAACAAAAGAGAAGTGAGAAGAGATGCTAAGAAGAGGGCTTCAAACAAGCAAAGAGCAAAGTGTCAACTATTTGCTTTGGGATGAGAAGAATGAGAGCATGAGGGGGTTTATATAGATGTTCAAGAGCACTAGGGGGATGTCTTGGTTAGTTTTGGGCAGCTCACAAAGTTTGGGCAAGTTTCCAACCAAGAGGGGACAATTTGCATAAAGAGCGCAATTGTGCTCATGGTTGGCAAGTGGGACCACTATGGCTTTCTAATTCAAAAGATATGAGTACAATCTTGTTTCCTAACTATGTGTGAATAGAAAAGATGTTTAAATCATTTTCTAATTCAAATGGGATGTCCGATATATGCTCATGAAAACTTTCCTTTTTGGTTTCCTTGCTTGCTCATCACAAAAACACACAAGGAATACTTTCCCATTCTTCTATTTCTTGGACATCAAACGTGGGTGTACACTATCAGATTTGAGGGGACACCATATAATAATCAAAGATGCTCATCTTCGTTCCATAAAACTATCTAAATAGGGTTGCTCACATGTGTGCACATACACAGGCACATGGTTGGGCTGATTTTGGCTGGGTATACACAATCAAGTGGGGGTGTATATGAAATCACGTCTCATGGTTTCTAGACCATATAAAAAGTCTACTAATGTGGGTGTACTGAATCATTTGCATGAGACATGAGATCATTTTACAAGGATTTAAATAAAGGAAACATCCGTGGAGCTTTGGCTAGGGTGAGGGTGCACATGATCATGTTGTTCTACCCATGTGACTTGCATATGCGTAGGGTGGCCATGACTTCATGGGTTCACAAAAATCAAATAAAAATTAATATATCCTTATTTACAATGAATTATGATTTATAACCTATAGTTTTTGAATCACATGAAAAAATTAAGAATTTTAATATATGGTTTGGTCAAATTGGTTTTTATTTACTTTCCTTATTTAGAACCCACTAAAGACACTATAAAATGAAAATCTAAATCTTGGCCAATTATCCTGATTTTTGGATATATTATTTATTTTATTAGTTCATATCATCCTATTTCGTTTTGGGTTATTTCCATTCTCTGAAGTACCCTAAATGTCAATTCTTTTTAATTTGGACCTCCTTGAAAGGCGTTTGGCAAATGAAAACCCTAATCTTGACCAATTGTTCTAATTATTGGATACGCTGTCCAATTAGTTGGTTTATGTCACCTTACTTTGTTTCAGGTTGTTTTCGGTACCTAAGGATCACCAAATGAGACTTTTGGAAACCTGCCAAATTTAGCCTTGAAATGAGCCCAATTTCATTAAATTGATGATAAATTTCATTTAATTGAGTATAGAGAATTCTGGGTATTACATTATAAATGATGCACTATACTCTACTAAGTCTCAATGAAACTTGTTAGTTTTAAAGATATTAGAAAAAATGGATATCATATCAAGACAATTAATGAAGGGAATATTGAATACCTACGTATTACAAGTGTGGTATAAAATAAGAAACATGTCTTAAAAAAATTATTCGCATTTTCTTCTAGTTTATACTACACAAATATTACAACAATTGAGATAAATGTTACAGTAAACTAGAAGTTTATTGATGTAAATATTTTTAATATTTGGCATGACCAGCTAGGACATCTTGGTTCTATAATGATGCATGCTTTCAAGGAAAGTTTATTTTTGGACTATCACCAATTAAGATTGAAATTAAGTTTCCTGCATTTCTAGACCGTCTACAAGGTGATATATGTGGGCCCATTCACACACCATGTGAACCATTTAAATATCTTATGGTGTTAATTGATGCATCCACAAGATGGTCACACATGTCTTCAACTCGTAACTTGGTGATTACGAGATTGCTTGCTCAAATAATACAGTGAAGAGCTCAATTTCGATACTATCCGATCAAGAAAATACATCTTGATAATGTTAGTGAGTTTATATCTCAAGCTTTCAATGATTATTGCATATCAGTTGGGATTACTGTTGAACATCATGTTGCTTATGTTCATTTACAAAATGGCTTAGCAGAATTATAAGAGCAAAATTCCCTGTTTCTATATGGGGACATGCTATTTTACATGCAATAGCTCTTATATGCATCATATTAATGGATTATTATAATTTTTCCCCTTTGCAATTGGCTTATGGTCAGGAGCCAAATATTTTTCATCTAAGAATTTTTGGATCTGCAGTATATTTTTCAATTGCTCCATCACAATGTACTAAGATGGGTCCTCAAAGGAGGTTAGGTATATATATTGGATATGATTCTTCATTGATAATTAAGTATCTTGAGCTAGCGACTAGAGATATTTTCACAGCATAGTTTGCTGATTGTCATCTTGATAAGAAAGTTTTTCCAACATTTTTGGGGAGAGAATAAATAGCTAAAGAAAGAAATAAATTGGAACATTTCATCATTATCCCAATTTGATCATCGAACAAAGCAATGTGAATATGAAGTTCAAAAGATAATTATTTTGCAAAATATTACAGATAGATTGCGAGCTACATTTATTGACCTTGAAAGAATGACTAAATCACATATACTAGCTATCAATGTTCTAGCTCATATTGAAGTTCCTGAAGGAAAACTTGTTGCAAATGAATCTAAGGCACGCCTGAAGCATGGCAGACCAATTGTTTTCAAGATAAAAATCCTTGAAAAGGAAAAGGAGCAACTAATAAGGATGTCCAAATGGAGGAGGTAGATACTCCTGAAGAACTTAGTGGCATAACTAACAATGAACCCCTAGAAGAGGTACATAAATTTGAAAATAATGAAGAAATCTCAATTAGTTATATTGCCATGAGGGTGAGATGGAATAAAAAAGAAAAGGATGATATATTTGCATATAAAGTAGCGATTGATGTTTTGAATGAAAGTGAGGATCTTGAACCGAAATCTATTGAAGAATGTCATAAAAGACATGATCGGAAAAAATGGAAACACGTAATTTAGGCAGAGTTAGACTTACTAGCAAAACGTAATGTTTTTGGACCTATAATCCAAACACCTGAAGGTGTGACCCTTGTAGTGTGTTAATGGGTTTTTGTGTGAAAATGAAATGTGAATAATGAAGTCATAAGATGTAAAATGTGACTTGCTACACAAGGTTTTACACAAAGACTAAGTCTTAATTATGAGGAGACATATTCTCCTATAGTGGATGCAATTACATTTATATATCTTATGAGCTTGGCAATTCAAGAAAGACTTGAAATGCGTATAATGGATGTAATAACAATGTAATACCCAATAGAATAGAATTGCTAACAAAAAAAGGACGAGACGCATGACTATGGTCCCCAAATCAGGACTGCGGTCTTGCATCATAATTTCATAAAACAAAAATAGGTTTGCACGAGGACCGTGGTCCTGGGTCAGGGTACCATGGTCCTACGACAAAGAACTCATAAATTTTGGCAAAAAACGTGGTATCACGATTCTAGTACGGGGTTTTGTGATTAGAAACAGTGCTAAAACTACAACCTTGGGACCAACAACTATAGTACAACGATTAAAAACAAGAAAGGGAAGGTGGAACACTGAGACATGTATTTATGTACATTAGTGTACAACCCTAATCACTCCATTCCATTCTACAGTTTGCTCATCGTGCTCACAGAGTAAACCCTCGCCGCCCCTGTGATCTCCTTCTTCCCCATCAACACTTTAGATCAATCCCAAGTAATCCCATCTCCTTTTACGGACTCACAAGCACTAATGGGAGAGAAACAACACCAGTGATGCTGCAATCTCATTCAGGAAACCTAAAATTGTGCTAAAGCATGTTACCAGGTAAGAAACTATGCTAAGACACTTACATCCATTCTTTGTTACATTCTGTTACGAGTAGGATGGACTGTGATGGACTATAAACATTGTTTCACCCCTTACCATATGATAAAAACCTAAAGTCGTTGGAAATCATTTTGTGCGAGGCAAACAAAAAGAACACTGAGTGAGGATAAGGTACAAAGTCTAGCTATTTATTATATTTCACATTAAGATGTTAAAACTTAATGAATCATAGTAGCATGCTAGTCTTGTTTCAAAACAAATGATGTTTATAACGGGTTAACATTTAGTATAGTAATAATCATTCCTTTTGGGCATACCATCTTAGATTTAGTGTGTCAAATTACATTGTATGCACAAAAAGAAACCAGAAGCGATAAAAGACGCATGAAAGTATGGTTTATGGGAAAAATAGCCGCAGTATCGTGGTAACATGAAGTGTTATCGCGGCAGTGTGATTGAGACTGTGAGAATACCACAGTCTCGAGTTTCTTGCACAAGTGGGGAGCCAATGTGCCTAACACATACCATGTGGCTTAGCGAATATTTGATCTATGAGTTGAAAAACACTATGACTGCTTTTATTGCTGAGGATCATATGCTAAAATGCAAAGTTAAGGATTTTAAACCATCAAGGGGAGAATTAGAATGTGAAGAACGAAATTATAGGTGGAAATGACTGTACTCGCTCTTTAACATTATTTTAGTCTTGAATGTAAAACACGATTTGGTGATGTAATACCCTAAAGAATAGAATTGCCAACAAAAAAGAAGAGACGCATGACCACGATCCCCTAATCAGGACCGCAGTCTTGCATCATAATTTCATAAAAAACTAGGTTTGCATGAGAACCGCGGTCTTGGGTCAGGGTACCGTAGTCTTACGACAAAAAAATTTTAAACTTTGGGAAAGATGTGGTACCATGGTTCTGTTACATGGTAATGTGATTAGGAACAGTACTAAGACCATGGTCTTGGGACCAATGATTGTGGTACTGCGATTGAAAACCAGAAATGGAAGGTGGAGCATTGAGACGTGTATATATGCACATTAGTGCGCAATCCCAATCACTCCATTTCATTCTGTAGTTTGCTCATTGTGCTCGCGAAGAAAACCCTAGCAGCGCTAGTGACCTCCTTCCCCATCAACACTCTAAATTAATCCCAATTAACCCTATCTCCTTGTTATAGACTCACAAGCACTAATAAGAAAGAAACAACACCGGTGATATTGCGATCTGGTTTAGGAAACCTAAAACTATGCTAAAGCGAGTTACTGGGTAAGAAACTATGCTAAGACACTTACATTAGTTCTATGTTACATTCTACTACAAGTAGGATGGAGTGTAATGGACTCTAAACATTGTTTCACTTTCTACAATATGACAAAAACCTAAAGTTGTTGTAAATCAAGAACACCAAGCGAGGATAAGGAATAAAGTCTGGTAGTCTATTATATTTTACATCAAGATGTTAAAACTCAATGAATCACAGTAGTATGTGTAACACCCTGAATTTTCTGTATTCAATTAAATGAAATTTATCATCAATTCAGTGGAATTTGGATGCAAAATGAAACTGGGTTCATTTCAGGGCTACATTTAACATGTTCCAAAACTATCATTTAGTGACCCTTAGGGACCCAAAACAACTTGAAATAAAGTAAGGTGACATGAACCAACTAATAGGACAACATGTTAAAAAATTAGAATAATTGGTCAAAGATAGAGTCTTCATTTGCCAAACACCCTTCAGTGGGTCTAATATCCATAATCTTCATGGATCATTCAATTTCCTAAAAAATAAAAGGAATGAGGTGAGTACATAACCCAGTGGATCATTCATTAGACAACTAAGTTACTATAAATCAATAACAAATCCAATTTCACACACTTTCAATCATTAAGTGATTCATACATCAATTTAGTTCAAGTTATCGTTATGACTAAAAGGGGTTCTAATCCCTTGATGTTCTTAATTTAGATATCCCTCTTTAGGGTGGAAAGATACTTTTTTGTCACTTTCTATTGGATGCCACATACTAGGTATCCCTTAGTTGCATTCCAGCACCACACACTCCAAGCATGTGTTAAGAAGACCCATAGCACCCATACGGGTCACTATGACAGTACTTGGTTCTTATCTTTACTTTCTTATGTTTAAGATCACATAATCATAAAAAAAATTCAGAATATAAATATCAGAATTTTAAATAACCAAGAAAGCATGAAAACATCATATAGCATGCTTGAAATATTGAATTAAATCCTAAACATGGATTCTAAGCATGACATACTCTCATGAGTAATTAAAACATGAAAACATGCTAAACTGAAATTTAAATATGATTAAACATGCTAAAAATCAAAATTTAAACAAGCATGAATATGCTAAAAATTTAAAATAGCAAAGTAGAGGTTTAAGAAATCCCCTCCATCTTAATCTGAGTTCCTTTGTAGAATCTGGCAGATGTTCCCCTTATCTGCCACTTTTGAAACTTGAAGAACTTCTAACCACCAACAAAGCTACGTCAACAACTCTCTAAATATAACACCCCAACCCCCAAGAGACAGGTTTAAGCTCAACCACAAGGCGGGTTGGGTCCTATGTTACATTTATAAGTACACAACTTGCATCTTAATTCCTTTTTTAATCACTTATTGAAAACGTTCATGGATACATCACAATGTATTAAATTTAAATTCAATAAGGCTACACAAATAGATAAAGGAATACTTCAAACTCTTTATTTATTCAAATAAAATAAAGAAAGTTACATTCTTAAATCAAAACTTGAGTACATAACTTTCAAAACTTAAATAAAATTTAGCGAAAGTCTTAAATTCAAAATTTGGGTAACATGCCTTTAAAATAAAACTTTCAAAACTTAGAAATAATATAATATCCATGGCCTTCATGATTGAAATCAATTTCCTGAAAAACAAAAGGAAGGGATGAGCACATAGCTTAGTGGATCATTCATTAAACAACTAAGTTACTATTTCAAATCAATAGCACATCCAAATTCAAACACTTTTATGCATTAAGTGATTCAAGCAACTTTTTGCTTGTAGATCACGTTAAGACTGAAAGGGGTTCTACTCCCTTGATGTTCTTAATTTAGATATCCCTCTTTAGGGTGGAAAGATATTTCTTTGTTACTTTCCATTGGATGCTACATACCAAGTATCCCTTAGTTGCGCCTCACAACCACACACTCAAAGCATGTGTTAAGAACACCCATAGCACCCATACGGGTTACTACGATAGTACGCGGTTCTTATCTTCAATTTCTTATATTTAAGAATCACATAATCATAAAAGAAATTCAAAATGTAAATATCAGAATTTTAAACAACCAGGAAAGCGTGAAAATATTACACAGCATGCTTAAAACATTGAATTAAATCCTAAACATAGATTTTAAGCATGGCATGCTCTTATGAGTGATTAAAACATAAAAACATGCTAAATAAAATTAAAATATGATTAGACATGCTGAAACTAAAATAAGACATGCTAAAAATTAGAATTTAAATAAGCATGAACATGCTAGAAATTTAAAATAGCAAAGTAGAGGTTTAAGAAATCCCCTCCACCTTAATCCAAGTTTTTGTTAAATTCGACAGAGGCTTGCCTTATCAACCACTTTCAAAACTTTAAACCACCAACAAGACTACTTCAACAACTCTCTAAAATACTAAAATAAGAACTTCTCACACAAGAGAGTAAAGAGGGTGAGAAGAGGTGCCAAGAAGAGGGCAAGAACAAACAAAGATGGAAGTTTCAACTCTTTGCTTTGGGATGAGATGAAAGTGAGTAAGGTGCATTTATATAGATGTTCATAAGAGCATATGGGACGTCCTAGGGCAGCCTTGGGCAGCTCACAAAAGTTTGGGCAAGTTTCTATACATAAAAGGGATGGTTTGTATAAAGAGGGCAAGTGTGCTCATGGTTAGCAAGTGGGACTACTAAGGTTTCCAATCCAAGTGTGAGCAAAATCTTTGAACCTTATTTGTTTCTTTTATGTGTGTGAACACAACTAAAAGTTTAGAATACATTCTAATCTCTCTTGGACGTCCTCTATTAGTAGGAAAACATTCTAATGTGTTGTGATTCATAAAATCAAATAAGTTTCTAATATGGGCACACAAAAACAAAACTTTGGAACTTATTTCCCTTGGATTCTCTCCCTTTTAGCTCTACATGAGAGCCTGGGGTAAGTTTCTATTTTCTAATTTTTTTCTAGGTGAAGTAATCTTTCTATATCTCTTTAAATCAGCCACTCTCATTAAACTTCTATCTTGGGTTTGTCACATGTGTGCCCACTCACACACTTATGAGACATTTTATATGTAACCTTAGTATACATGATCATTTATCTTGGCACATGCAATCATTCTTTATGGTTTCTATAGGTGTGGGCATACTTGATCATTTACATGGCACATGGGATCATTCTTCATGGTTTCAAATAATGGACACGTCCCATGGAGCTTAGGGTAGTGTAGGGTGCACATGATCATGGTGTTCCACCCATGTGACTCACACATGTTAGGGGTGGCCATGACTTCATGGGTTCACAAAAATCAAATAAAAATTAATATCTCCTTATTTACATGAAAATATGATTAATATCCTATAGTTTTAGAACCACATGAACCTAACGCACATTTTAAGGTATGGTTTGGTCCAAGGTGATTTTTTCTAAAAAACGTTCCTTATTTAAGACCCACTGCGGTCACTAGGCAAATGAAAATCCAAATCTTGGCCAATTGTTCTGATTTTCAGACATGTCATTCATTTTCCTAGTTCATGTAATTTCATTTCGGTTTAGGTCATTTCGATCCCCCGAAGTCCCCTAAATGATGATTCTTTCTAATTTGGCCCCCTGAAGGGCGTTTGACAAATTAAAACCTTAACTTCGACCAATTGTTGTAATTTTTGGATATGTCATTCATTTTGTTAGTTCACGATATTCCGTTTTATTTCGGGTCATTTCAATCCCTTGAAGTGCCCTAAATGACAATTATTTCTAATTTGGACCCCCCTGAAAGGCGTTTGGCAAATGAAAACCTTAACCTTAACCAATTATTCTAATTTTTTGATATGTTGTCCCCTTAGTTGGTTCATGTCACCTTACTTCATTTCAAGTTGTTTTGGGTCCCTAAGGGGCACTAAATGAAACTTTTGAAAACCTGCCAAATTTAGCCTTGAAATGAGCTCGATTTCATTTTGCACCCAAATTTTACTGAATAAATGATAAAGTTTATTTAATTGAGTACAGAGGATTTATGGTATTACACTAAAATACTAAAATAAGAACTTCTCATGCAAGAAAGAAAAGAGAGTGAGAAGAGGTACTAAGAAGAGGGCAAGAACAAGCAAAGAGGGAAGTGTCAACTCTTTGCTTTTGGATGAGATGAATGTGAGCAAGAGGGGGTATTTATAGGTGTTCATGAACACTTAGGGGACGTCTAGGGCAGCTTGGCAGCTCATAAAGTTGGGCAACTTTTCAAACACTCATGGGATGGTTTGGATTGAAAAAGGTATGTGGGCTCATGGGCCACCAAGGCTTACTAAATCCCTATGAGCCATGATTTGATTCTCTAGTCTATTTCTTAATTAATATTAGCGAATAATTTCAGACTTAGAACAATCCTAATCTCAATTGGGACGTCCCCTTGTGGATAGGAAGATGCTCATAAAACTTTTTTATTTAGTCTCTTGCTTGATCATCACACAGGATACAAATGGGATGTTTCCTATTTCTTTATTCCTAGACATCAAGCATGGGGAGTATGCAATCAAACTTGAAGGGACACTATATCATGGTCTGATATTCAAATCTAAGCTCAAGGAAACTTCCTAATTCAGTTCATACTCCAAAAGTGGCACACCCCTTAGTGTACACTCTTGAGTTTCCTCCAAAAGGGGAGAAAAGGAAGTTTCTATTTTGGTTTTCTTGGCTTATGTGCATGGGATGGCTAGGGTTTTTAGGTGTATGTTTTAGATTTCAAATCCTTCTAATTTGGTTGGTTCACATGTGCACACACACACACATATGGACCAAATTTGCATGAATAGGGCATGGTGTACATGATCACTTGTTTTGGTTTATGGAACCACCCTTCTTGGATTTTCCAATTCCTATGGAATGTCTCATTCCTTGGGTAGGTGTGGGCATACATGATCAGTTGTATGGAATATGAGATCACTTTACATGAATTCAAATGATGGACACGTCCCGTAGAGCTTTGGGTACGGTAGGGTGCACATAATCATGGTGTTCCACCCATGTGCCTTGCAAGTGTTAGGGGTGGCCATGACTTCATGGGTTCAAAAAAATTAAATAAAAATTAATATCTCCTTATTTACAAGGAATTATTATTTATAACCTATAGTTTTGAAATCACATAAATCTAATGCACGTTTTAAGGTATGCTTTGGTCCAAGGTAATTTTCCTTAAAAAACTTTTCTTATTTAAAACCCACTAAGGTCACTAGGCAAATGAAAATCCAAATCTTGGACAATTTTTCTGATTTTTGGATATGTCATTCATTTTGTCAGTTGAAGTTATTTCATTTCATTTTGGGTCATTTCAATCCCTCGAAGTACGCTAAATGCCAATTCTTTCCTAATTTGGACCCCTTGAAGGGTTTTTGGCAAATAAAAACTCTATCCTTGACCAATTGTTCTAATTTTTAGATATGTTGTCTTACTAGTTGGTTCATGTCACCTTACTTCATTTCAAGTTGTTTTGGGTCCCTAAGGGTCACTAAATAAGAATTTTGGAACTTGCTAAATTTAGCCCTGAAATTAACCTGATTTCATTTTGTACCCAAATCCCACTGAATTGATGATAAATTTCATCTAATTGAGTACAAAGAATTCAAGGTATTATAACGTAGGTGGATGGAGTTCCTCAAGGACTATAATTTCCAATTATACTACCATCTGGGGAAGGCCAATGTGGTGGCTGATGCCTTGCGTAGAGAGTTCAACCACCAGGAGGAAGAAAATGGCCAGATGTACCAGTTGATTGAAGACTTTAGGCTGGGGGTAACCTTAAATGACAAGTAAGCCTACCTTTACAACATGTCTTGCTAATCAAATCTACTACATCAAATCAGGAAGGAACAAAGGCAAAACCAGTGGCTTGTGGGTCTGAACAAGGTAAGCATTTTGACTTTAGGTTTTGATGTTGAGAATATCCTAAGGCTCGGAGAAATGATCTGTGTACCTTAGAATGGACAGAGTAAGCAAACCATAATGGATGAAGCTCACCAGACCAAGTATACAATGCGTCCAGGTGGAGATAAGATGTATCAGAATATCAAAAAGACATATTGGTGGAGAGGAATGAAGAAGGACATGCTTAAGCATGTTGTCAAGTGCTTAACCTGTCAACAAGTAAAAACAGAACATCGAAAACTCTTTGAAATGTTACAACCACTCCTATCCCTGAATGGAAGTGGGATAACATTGCTATGGATCTTGTCAGTGGTTTGCCTAAGAATAAAAAAAGAGAAGATACTGTTTGGGTGATTGTGGATCGTCTCACCAAAGTAGCTCACTTCTTGCTGATTAGATCCACAGATCAAGTTAGTAAGCTAGGATAAATTTATGTGAATGAAATCGTTAAGCTTCATGGCGTGCCCAAGACTATTGTGTTTGACGGAGAATCTCGCTTCACCTCACAGTTTTGGCAAAGTCTACAGAAGGAAATGGATACTAAGCTCACCATGAGTACAACATTTCACCCTCAGACGGATGGTTAGTCAGAGAGAGTTATCCGAATTTTAGAGGATATATTGAGGTCTTGTGTTTTAGACTTCAAGGAAAATTGGAGCAAGTCTTTACACTTGGGAGAGTTGGCCTATAACAATAGTTATCAGGCAAGTATTAAGATGGCTCTATTCAGGGCTCTTTATGGAAGACCCAACAGATCACCTACCTGTTAGGCTAAACTTGAGGACCATGTATTAACTGGACCAGATTTGGTGGAAGAAATGAATAACCAAGTCAAGTTAATATAGAGGAGGCTGACTACAGCACAGAATTGTAACACCCCAACCCCCGTGTTCTTTGATTTGAGAGTTGGATATAATCACCGTTCCTTTTGAGGGTGGACTTAACCAATTGGCGGGTCGGGCCGGTGTTACATTTACAAGTAACACACACTTGACTTTCTATTTTTGAATACCACATTCCTTAGAATAAATTCAATAGTACAAAATTCACATAAAATCAAGGCAATTAAAGGTAAAGAAAATTTCAACTTCTTTATTAATAAAAAAAAGTACATAACTTTGTAAACTATTACATTGTTGATCAATAATCTCAAAGTAGAAATACTAACTTTCAGCGGAAGTCTTATTCAAAATGGGGCAACATGCCCTTACATTGAAAGGAAACTTTTAAGAAAATAGAAACTTGCTAAAACAAAACTATCTAATTTCCATAGCCTTCATAATTTAATTTCCTGAAAAATAAAAGAAGAAGGGGTGAACACATAGCTCAGTGGATCTTTATTAAAAAATCATTTTTCAAACTCAAAATAATAGCACATCCATAATTCAAACACTTGCATAAATTAGGCGTTTCAAACAACCAATTGTTTACAGTTGTGATTTGGACCAAAATGGTTTTTGAAACCCTTAATTTTCTTTACTAAGTGCCTCCTTAGAGTGAAATGTGGCATCATATAGCAAATTCCATTGGACTTTTGGAACTTCAAGGGAGCTTACCCACCAACCAAGCACTTAGGTAAAAACCATATGAACTAACTATATGAAAAGAACATCCATAACACCCCACATGTGTGCTATGATGGTACATGGTTATTATCACCATCGTCTTTGTTAAATCACATATTCTAAAATCATAAAATAA
>JAJIYU010010247.1:0-16283 GCA_030144865.1 Tinospora cordifolia | reverse complement strand
TCTCCCACTCGCACATGCTTTGTATATAATCACTAGTGCATAGTGATCATAGAGCAAATTAGCCATGCGACCATGAGAATACTTGCAAGTGGGAGCTCTATACTAGCAACTTTATAAAGTCAGCATAGAAACATCAACCTTTTATTTTAATACATATATATAGTCATAAAATAGGAAATATATTTGATGTGACCTAGATTCATTTAATTTCATCACTTTATGTACCTCGAATCCCCCAAAGAGTGCATACATAAACATGTAATGTTTGAATATTTGTGAGCAACTCTCCCACTCGCACATGCTTTGTATATAATCACTAGTGCATAGTGATCATAGAGCAAATTAGCCATGCGACCATGAGAATACTTGCAAGTGGGAGCTCTATACTAGCAACTTTATAAAGTCGGCATAGAAACATCAACCTTTTATTTTAATATATATATATATATTCATAAAATAGGAAATATATTTGATGTGCCCTAGATTCATTTAATTTCATCACTTTATGTACCTCGAATCCCCCAAAGAGTGCAAACATAAACATGTTGTTTTACAATATATCCACACTAATATTACAAACAATATGGTATAATATTAGTAATTGCAATTCAGAATATATTATACAGATGTAAACAAAAGAACATTCCTTTTGCCCTCCCACTATGCTGTTGAAAATATAATTGCTTTCCCAATCAAGCTTCATAAAGTCAAATTAATTCATGACCACAGGCAACTTGCTAGAGTAGTTATCATTAAATTTTTGCCACATAGTGTAGTCAAAAGTTCAAATGGCAATAATGGAAAATTGTTTGGACAGATTTTCTTAGGACTCGCACACTAATGAAGTAGGGATCCATTCATTTCTTCCTAAGGTGGTTGTGCTAAACCCATGTATAAGGTAATATGTGTTACAGTGTAGGAACTCTTATATAAAAGAGTGTATGTGTTAGTTGCATTACATACTAACATTATATATATACATGGGTTTAGATAGGTAATAACATATATTTAGTTATATTTAGTTGCATGATCATTTAGAATAATAATGCATATTTATTAATTTTAGTAATGTTTTTATGTGATATAATGCTTGAGAAAGGTTTTTAGTGATTTATAGAGGTTCAAGTTTAGTGATTACAAATACACGAATTATTATGAAAGAATACAAGTTGAAGAGAATTGATTCATGAAATTGAAGTTGCACATAATTGCATAGAGGGAAAAATACGTATCTATACATTATTGTGTAATATATTACGAAAATACCGAGTATTACAATAGTATACAAGTATTCAACTTTTAATTACAAAAATACCAAAAACATTTACGCATTTAAAAACAAAAAATAAACAGTCGTTAAAGATAGCAATTACCATTTTGAACAAAGAAATCGCGCGAAATCAGGGAAGAAATATAGAAAGCAATCAAATTAGCTTATTGTGCACCGATCTATGGAAATGATCTAAAACCATAAACTATAGCCTAACATAGAAGAATAGAAGAAATCTATAATCAGATTTGCAGCAACAACAGGTATGTTCTATATGATTTTTAGAACATTGCAAAATTGATATTTTTTTATTTTTCGATAGAAATTAGGGATAAATTGGTGTATAATGTGTATTGTGTGTTTAATAAATTGATTTGTATCAGAAACGTCAAAAATCATAAGGTATTGTGTGTTCAATGATGTTTACAGTATATATTGATTCTTTTCCTTGAATGTGTCCACCTCTGATTTTTCATTCATCTTATACTGTGACTGAGTAGTGTTTGATAAAAACTCTAAAAGACAATAAACTGAAGATCATGAATCGAGATTTCAACGTATAAATGTATACAAGTTACATTGTGATTAGGTTTTTTTTCAGCCACTGCGACAATGGATCTAACTTGAATAATGTGCGTATTGTATATAATGGAATTATTAAATAATATGAATAATGTATATATTGCATATGAGTAAACAAACTATTTTCTTAATTAAAAATCAACTGATTCCTCTAAACATGTTCGATCTTTCTATTTTCTATATGTTTGTTGTATATAATTTGTATATTATGTGTATATTTCTTGTATATTATGTGTAAACAAACTATTTTCTTAATTAAAAATCAACTGATTCCTCTAAACATGTTGGATCTATCTATTTTCTATATGTTTGTTGTACATAATTTATATATTATGTGTATATTTCTTATATATTATGTGTAAATAAATTGTTGTCTTAATTAAAAATCAACTGATTCCTCTAAACATATTGGATCTGTTTATTTTATTTATGTTTGTTGTATACAGATTATAAATTATGTGTATATTTCTTATATATTACGTGTATACAGCCTGTTTTCTGATAATTGTACAAAACATCCAACTATGAAATTGTTTTTCTATGTGATGTAGTATATTTGTCGTATAGAGATTGAATATTTGTTGTATATTTCTAGTTTATTATTTGTTAAAATATGTTTGCTGATCATCGTACAATTCAGTAATGCAGGAAATATGTTTTCTGAATGTTTCATGTATACAAGCTATATATTTGTTGAATATTTCTTGTTATTACGCGTATATACTATGTTTCTTAAACATTAAGCAATTCTCTTATGTAGAAAATTAGTTTATTTGTATATTTTCTCTATATTTGTTGTATATAGATGTATATTTATGATATATTTCTCGTATTATGTGTATACAATCTATGCCCTGATCATTTTGCAATTCAACTCTTCAAAAAATTAGTTTTTTCTGTATATTTTTTGTATATTTGTGGTATACAAATGTATATTTGTGATATATTTATTGTATATTATATGTATACAGTCTGTTTTATATAATATTATTCGATGTATATGAAGAAACTAGTTTCTTAAAACTTTCTCTATATAATTTATATATTTTCTATATATTTTTGTATACATTTTGCTTTTCTGATTATTGCGCAATTAATCTTTGTAGAAAATTAGCTTTCTATATAAATATTTAAATTATATATCAGGTATATTTCCTGTATACAAACAGTTTCCTTATCATTGTTGAATATCTGTGACTTGGATGTAGTTACTGTATACATCTTGTATATTTTTTGTATATCATTCTTATTTTGCTTTGACAGGTGATAATGTATAAAATACCAATTTTAGTTCATCACAGTGGAGAATGGGTCAATTCAAACAAATATGGAAATTTTAAGGTGGATGGTGTGCTACTATCACTCAACACAACTTTCATGATGTTGAAAGGAATTTTGGCTAATAAATAGAAAGTAGATTTACAAAGAAGATCACTAGATATAAGATATCAAGTTCGAGAAGACTACCCTCATATGGACATCAATTATGATATGTCATTGATGCTCTATATAGAATTGAAGAAAACTGAAACTAATTTTATGAAATATCTTCTATGTTTGACAATGCATGATAGTATACAAACAAGTTCGGAAGCACTCATTCTTTGGGCATCAAATGAAAATGAAGCTGTAGAAAATTCAGATTGTACCCCATTGGGATATGCCATTGATAATTTCAATGATCCCTTGCAGTATGCAATGTATTTGGGTAAGAACACAATGGATATTTTAACAAATGGCTCAACAAATGACACTGTGGAACATGATGATGTAGATGAGGATATTATATCAGACTGTAAACATAATAATTTTGTCCAAGGATAGGTGTTCAAAGATAAAGGAACACTGAAAATGGCGTTGAAAATTTATGCAATTAATAATCATTTTATGTTCAAAGTGATTTGTTCTTGTAAACAAATGTATACTTTGAGGTGCATTGTGAAAACATATAATTGGGAAATGAAGGCATCCAAACAAGGGAAAACATGCACATTCAAGATAAGAAGGTTTTTCAATACACACACATGCCCAATAGATGTAAGTGCATGTAACCAAAGGCAAGCAAGTTTAGAGATTGTGGCAGATTTGATAAAGACAAAGTACTTGAATGTGAAAACTGTATACACACCTTAGGATATAATACAAGACATGAGTAACGAGTTTGGTGTGAAACTTAATTACATTAAAGCATGGAAATCAAAGGAAAAGGCATTGGAAAAGTTGAGAGGAAAATGTTGCATTTCATACTCCACACTACCAAGCTACCTCTACATGTTGAAAGAAACAAACCCAGGATCAAAAGTTGAATTGAAGCTTAATGATGATAGTTCATTCCAATATGTTTTTGTTGCTTTATACGTTTCTATTCAGGGTTGGGAACATTGCAAACCAATTGTTGATGTGGATGGAACCTTTTTGTAATCAACGTATGGGGAGACACTAATTACTGCTTCTACATTAGACGCATCAGGTAAAATATTTCCATTGGCATTTACAGTTTTGGATTCAGAGATTGACAACTCTTGGACATGGCTTTTTTTACAAGATTAAAGGATGCAAATGGATATAGAAGAGGATTGTGCATTGTATCTAATAGGCATGAGAGTAAACAAACAACAGTTTTGTTGGTATATCCTGGGTTTAGTCATTGTGCATGTATTTTTCACTTGTTAAGCAACTTGAAAAGTAGATTTAAAAGAAATCTAAAAAGAATTAGAGACTTCTTCATGGGGACAACAAAAACTTATACTATAGAAGAATTCAATCATAACATGAATGAGCTTGACAATGTGGACAAGTGTATAATGGGATATTTAGAGAGCGTAGGATATGAAAGGTGCTCTCGTACACATTCAAATGGTAATAGATACTCAATAATGACTTCAAACATAGCATAGTCAATAAATGCATCAATTAAAGCTGCTAGAGATCTACCTATATGTTCAATTCTTAAGTACTTGAGAGCATTGGTTCAAGAATGGAGTTACAAAAATGGAAACAACACACATTCAACATTCACAACGCTATGCAAACCATATCATGATATATTTGAAGATAACTTTGTAATGGCAGTAAGAATGCAGGTATGATTTTTATAACAACTACTTTCTTGTTTATTATTCTTGGATGCAATCTGTTTCTTTTTATATTTCTTGTATATTTTATGTATATTGCATAAAATTGAACAGCCAATGATAAACTTTTCTTTTTCATTTTCAAGTATGAGGATGTAATGATGACATATATACTGTCAATGATAATGAATGGAGGTACACAATCAACATGAAAGACAAACACATGCACTTGCAATTGATTCCAAATGGATGAAATACCATGTCCACATGTAGTTGTTGTGATTAATGAGAAACATATAGATGTATACAACTATTGTTCAAAATACTATATAAAAGAATCAATGGTTGCCACGTATAATGTTATAGTCTATCCAATAACAGAAGAACGTACATGGAGTATACCAGGAAATGTTAAAAATGAGGTCATGTTACATCCAAGTAGAAGAGTCAGACCAGGAAGGCCAAGAAAGAGAAGATTCAAATCAGGATGGGAAACAACAACAAGTGTTAAGTGTTGGAAATGTGGTAGAGTGGGGCATAATAAAAAAAACATGTGAAAATGCACCAAAATGTAGTTAATCACTCCTATGTGTGCTATAATGACAAATATGATTGATTGATTTGTTCATAAATGAATAAGTTTGAAAAATAACTTTGATTACATATTTTAAATACAAACAAACAGTTATGAACATGTTAAAATCACTTTGCGTTCATTCTTTCATTTGTATCCATAAATTTTGTGTATATAGTTTATACATTTTATGTATATTTAGTGTTTACTTCATGTAAGCAAACAATTTTTTATACCTGTTGTATATCGTTTGTATATTTTTTATATATTTCGTGTATATTTTTAGAAAAGAGTATGAT
The DNA here is from genome assembly GCA_030144865.1 of Tinospora cordifolia. Taxonomy (NCBI): domain Eukaryota; kingdom Viridiplantae; phylum Streptophyta; class Magnoliopsida; order Ranunculales; family Menispermaceae; genus Tinospora; species Tinospora cordifolia. The sequence continues at coordinate 10,484 of JAJIYU010010247.1, read as the reverse complement.
CGCAAATCATTGTGAAGGAAATTCAATTTAATTCTGCATACAGGTTGTATATTTCTTTTATATTATACATTCATGTTCTATATTTGTTGTATATTTGTTATATATTTCTTGTATATTTCTTGTATACAGTATGTTTCCTACATATTAAGCAATTCAATTAGGCAGGTAATGAGTTGTTCTATATATTTCTTGCATATTTCTTGTATATTATACATTTAGGTTGTATATTTGTTGTATATTTCTTGTATATTTCTTGTATACAGTACGTTTCCTGCACATTAACCAATTCAATGCTATAGGTAATGAGTTGTTCTGTATATTTTTTGTATATTCTGCGTACAGGTTGTATATTTGTTGTGTATTTCTTTTACACAGTACACATTAACCAATTTCATTTTGCAGGTCATGACTTGTTCTGTATATTTTTTGTATATTTCTTGCATATTCTGCATATAGCTTATATACTTTAAATATTTCTTGTATTTCTTGTATATAGTATGTTTCCTGCACATTAAGCAATTCAATTCTGTAGGTAATGAGTTGTTTTGTATATTTATTGTATATTCTGTATATATGTTATATATTTGTTAAATATTTCTTGTATATTTCTTATATATAGTTGGTTTCGTGCACATTAAGCAATTCAATTTTGTAGGTAATGAGTTATTCTATATATTTCTTTTATATTCTGTATACAGGTTGTATATTTATTGAATATTTTTTGTATATTGTGTGTATATAGTATGTTTTATGCACATTAAGTTATACACTGCTGCAAGTAGTGACTTGTTCTATATATTTATTGTATATTTCTTGTATACAGGTTATATATTTGTCATATATTTCTTGGATATCATGTGTATATAGTTTGTATATTATTAGTTTTTCTGTACGTAATGCAACTATCTCTACAAAAATATATTGTATGTATATTGATGTATAATAAACACATATACATGTTACTATTTTACATAAAGAATTGATGAACAACAAAGTTGTATAAAATTTTGAGTGCTAAATACAATACACTACATTAGTTTTAGAAAAAAAAAAAATTTAACAATTAGCATCCAGAATCTTATTTCTATCTTGGCTAGACCACGACATTGATATCAAATCTCCCACAATCTTCAGAATCACTCTTGGTTCCTTCTTCTTGTTTTGACTTTCCATGTTTGTATAGAAGAAAGCCAAGTCTTTGACGATGAATAGGAACATCGAATTTTGTAGAGATTTTTTTTCCATGAAGGAAATATTCAGCAAAAGAGCACATAAAGATTTCGCAATCACTAAAAAAATAAAAAATAAAAATAAAAAACATGACTTGTATTAACAATTATATATTATGTAGGTAAATCAATGAATACATACAATGATAAAAGAAATTACCAGTCAATTTGCGAAAGAAGGTCTTCAACCATAACAACTTTAAAAGCTTTTCTACCAAGTTTGATCTGCAAATCATTCCTTAGATCAAAAAATCCAACCATTGCAAGGTATAATGGTAACAATGTGCTGTAAAAACGAGTTACTTCCTTAACAACAAAAACCATTGTTGGTGAGTGCAATGAATTTTAAACATAAAGGCAACATTCAGCGAAATTAAGATGACCCAAAAACCCAATGCGATGCAGATGAAACATGAATTGGGAATAGAAGATGGTCACATTCAATCCAAGGTTTGTTGCAATACAAATAATGTCCAATAACGTATTCAATTATCACTGTCTCTTCCTGTAGAACAGAAATCAGTCTCTAGCTATGAATATATCTTGCATACATGGATTAAAGCTTCTGATCAAAGAAAGTATCTATTATTGTGAATTTCAAACCAATACTTTTGTTGTACTTCCCTTTCTTTCGTAAATAATAGAATATAACATCAATGTGTTGTAATAACAAAATGTCTGATCATAATTAGTAAATCGAAAGAAATATGATCATACCATGTACAATTAAATAAATTTGACCATCCCTGTACTGATTTATCTGGACAATGCAAAGTAGATATGTTTTCTATATAGTGTATACATATCCAAAAACAAGTCCAAAAACTAAAAAATGTAAACATACTTTAAATAAAAACACACACATACCAGGGAAGTTAGCATTGAACCAAGCATACAAAGAGTATGGAACCATTCTTTTTCCCCAACTTCAGTCATAGCAAAGTCAAATGCAGGACACAAAATATTATTACGTGCAGAATTAATGCTTTTTTTATAAGAAATGAAAACATATAGTTTAAAAATCTATAAAAATAATATAATCAAACAATAATATCAAAAAGAAAATTTGTATTTAATAACTTACTTGCTACGCTTTAGTTTATTTTCCAATAGCCAGGCTTCAAAATCTCCAAGGGATCCATCATCAAATTCTTTATCAAAAAAATTATCTAGTGGAGAAGAACCTTTAACAATTTCTTTAACTCATTGTTCCTTTACATTGATGTTGTTCTCACTAGTTGGGAATGAAGAAAGAAATGGAGATTGCAAAATAGGTGCAGATCTTCTCTCCCTTTTTTTCGGCTACTGGGGTTAAAATATCAGAAGGTCTAACCCTTAATTCTTGATTTAGTATTTAGTCCAAACTCATCAAAAAAAGATATACAACTAAAACTACAAAAGAAAAAAAAAAGAAAAGAAAAGTTGCAAACTACATAAAACATTATGTGTATATTTTTTGTACATTTCTTATACCTTACCTATATATTATATGTATATATCTTATATACACTCATCTATTTGAAACTTTCTGTCACTAGCTATAAAAAAACACAAAACTTATATATATATATATATTTAAAAGCACTAGTCACCTCATAATTCTTCATGGCAGAACAAATTACTTCTTCAATTTCAGCAGCTGTTATATCATCTAAGAAATCAGATGCCTCATTTGCGTTTTCTTCTTCAATGTTGATAAATGGAGTCAAAGAGAACATACGACCAACATCCTTGAAAATTGTAATAAATCAATGTTAAATATAAACAATAATAAAGCAAACAACTTTTACAAATTAACAAACATCATTCATAAAGAATCTACAACATTCATGTAATCACAAACATATTTGGCCTGCTTTTCAACTTTTGACTTTTCTTTCTCCTGAACTTTTTCATCAGAAATAGTACCCTCTTTATTCAATTGATGATCACCATCAAAAGGTTGTTCCACATCTTTGGAAGTGTTCTGTACATATTCACAAATGAACCTATTTAGTAATGTATAAGAGTTGTATACAATAAATATACATATGATAATAATAACAAATGAACCTACTAGTAATATGAAGTAGGTGTATATTTCACTTACTGATGAAAGCATTTGAAAAAGCTTAGAAAAGCTTTCATCAACTTTATTATTCAATAAAACAACCTCTCTATTAAGTTGAAGAAACTGTTTCTACAAATCACTTTGCTTCTTAGAAGTTTTCTTAACTTCTTCCATAAGTAAGGCTAGTTTGCAATTATTAAATTTGCTAGAATCAATCTTCGAAGATGAAGGAAATGAGAAAAATTTGGAAGAAGGTGGATCACAAAAGTCATCATCATCATTGGGGTGATAATCCACCTCTTTGACATTTACAAACAACCCCTCCATGTATGGTTTCGATAACTCCTCTTCAATAGTTACAATTTGACACAGCTGCATTATGAAAGTTGGAAAGTTAATGATCCATTACGAAACATAAAACAAAATTTAATTAAAAACATGATCCAAGGAACTAAAATGCTTATGAACTTGCTCGAAACTTGGTTGCTTAGTAGCTGTCCACTTCAATATACGTGAACATTTTTGTCCATGACATATAGCATAATGACCTAAGTAGATGAGCAACACTCATAAAAGCATACTTGAAGGGCTAAGGGAAATCCAATCAACCTATACATAACTGGGTATTTTGACTTCCCAGTATCCTCCCATTTCTCATTCACACAAAAATTACATTTTAAAGAATCTAAAGTATAATCATACAGGTCTCTACCCCATGGATACTTTTCAAACTCTCCTGATTCTACCAACTCAATATCTATATCATTTACTAATTTATTAGTCTTATGAGAAAAAAAAAGAAAATGATGAATAAAATAGAGAATGGCAAGTTTCTCGGCATCATTGTCATCACACCAATGTTTTGATACAAATGTCTCTGACACAGACTGCTTGTTTATTCTTTGTACACCACCGAAGCATCTCTATTTAAAAGTAGTGTCTTGTGCCCCCATTGCCAAACGCATACTGTCACCTTTGCATTTTAACCCCATAATGAGGCCAAAATTATCAACAGAAAATTTCAATATAACTTCATTTATTTTCACCCACAGCTCATTGTCCGCAAGTTGCACCACTTCACACAGAAGAATGTTGTAACATTTTGAGCTTGCCACACTATTAGTGGAATGTCCAAAACATGTTGCTCTAAACTTCTACAGTTGTGTTTCAGATAACTTTTCCTTAATAAGTTTCATAGCCCCTAACTGTATATGGAATCCCACTCTAGCAGAATAACAATCTTTTGGATTCACAATGTACTCATTTCGCTGCATACAACATAAGAAGTTTCTCTCAAAACAACCATAATTATACTCAGGCATATACAATAGAAGGTGTACAACATTATTCATAAATGTTAAACAAATATTAGAAATAATTGGTTCTCCACACATAATGTATACTTTACAGACACTACTACTCAAAACATAATGTATACTATACCAACGCTACTACTCAAAAGATCAAAACATTGCACTAAAAATTGCTACTATATAAAAATTGCTACTCAAAAAATCAAAATATATTGCATACTATACAAAACTACTTCTAAAGACATCAAAACATTACAAATTTGTAGACAATGACTCAACATTAATATTCAAAAGAATGATTGAAATGCATTTTCATAGGTATAAATGTTGTATATTATCAGTATATTTTTGAACCTTGGCAGTGGTTTATGTCTTCTTTAGTTTATCAGAACCCTGTTGTTTGCCATGTATTTTCCTCTTCTTTAAATAAGATCGGTCAGATCTTTCCAAACCTTGATCAACCGGGGTTTCGACTGCTTCTATCGTATGTTCCCTGGTACTTAGATTTTTAGCATCCATTGAACTCCTTTTAACCTTCTTTGAATAAGTAATAATATTCGATATTGTTGGAGAATGATCAAAACCAAAAAAACTGTCAATCAAACTTAGGGCACAAAACGATCAAACAGTTCAAGAACAAAAAAAGAGATGCAAGACACAGTTGAAGGAGCAAATAAAACCATGAAATGCAGAGATGGAATGTTGAAGAAGACCAATGAAGCTTGCACAAATGCAGAATCACAAACAAGAAATCAGAGACGAATAGAGCAAATCACCAACGAGAATTTCAGATATGAACAGAGCGAATCACCATCGAGAATTTAGGGGAACGAACAGAACTGATATTCACAATTTGAATGCTTTTTGCCAAGTTAGTTATTCGAATATAAACTGGTTATAACGCGCCATTTTGTAATATGATATTAACAAAAATAAAACGAATATGTTGGTATTAATGATAAAACCAAAGTTAAACAAAATTTTTTTTAAAATATTTCTATGATAATGGTAATTTCTATAATTTCCTCTTGCATATATCACTAGTCAAGGCCCATAATCATGATTCAAATCTATCAAACAAGAAGCCCAAGACAAACAACGTCGAACCTATGTTGTACAAGCCCAATTCGGTGAAGCCCATGAGCATGAAATTGAATGGCATGAATAGTAAATATGCTGAACAACACATGGGTCGACTGTCATGTAAAAAGGAGGTGTGAAGTTGTGAAATTAATTGAATGGCATAAGGCATAAATATTGCAAAAACACCATGGGTTCGATTGTCCACAAAGTAGGGATAAGATTGTGTATGCAATTCACAGTGCATGGCAACTTTGTAATTAACAGGAAAAGCATGGGTAATCGGGAGAAGAACATGATAATAGCAAAGAAAAGAAGAAGCCAATCAAATTCAGATTTGTGAACCGAGTCTGATTTGCAGCAAGGATTGTTCCATGTTTGTTTACAATTGGAGTTTTTAACATTTTTTAGATGTAAACATTATAAATAGGCTTCGTACTTCATTATTCAAAAAGTTTTTGTTTTCATAATATGAGGTTTTGAAGCTGTGACAACAAACGGGAGAGGATAACACAAAATAAAGAACAAGAAGAAGATGCAGTTCAACTGCAGACTATGGTCTTTATTTTATTAAATTCTTTGTGTTTCAAACTCTAAATCGCGTCTGGCTAAATATTTATATTTTTAGGATGTAATTTAGATTGTAGAACCCTTTGATTTTTATTTTAATTAATTTATTTTGAAGTATTGTTTTATATTATGTGATCTTAATACTTTTTATTGATTGACCACTTATAAATTGATTTTAAATTGTTGAACTAACTCAAGAGAAAGGTTCAATAATTGAAAAATTAGAATATAGATCTTTCTGAATCAAATGATCAGAAGGTTGTTGATTTTGTAGGAGGTTGCACGTAATTAATAATTTTAATGCCTTAGTTTATTGACTGTACGCCTCAAGAAGGGGTATTAGGCAATTTAACTATTAGAATCAAAATGCCTCGGGAGAAGGTTTTGATTACTAATGCTATAACCTACAAGAACAGAATTTAGATTAATTGAAATAAAGATTAAAGGTAAATACATGATATTTTACTATCCTACAATCTTAGTTCACATAGTTTTCAATTTAATGTTCATCTATTTTCAATTCGCTTTTATTTTAATTTAAGTTCTTAATATTTAATTCAGTTTTGAGCCTTAATAAAGTTGATACTAAAATTAGATAGGGATTTAAGATTATTAACTACATACCATTCCCAAAGGACGATATTCCGGTATTTCACAATGTATTACTATAGTGATCTTGTATACTTGTAGTGATCCTAACAAGTTTTTAGCGTTGTTGCCGGGGAACGGTGTTAATAATCTTGAAACCAATTGAAATTAGTTAAATTTTAATTAAGATAGTTTTTTATTTATTTTATTTTAGTTTATTCTTTTTGTTAGTTTATTTAATTATTTTATTTATTTTATTTTATTTTAATTCCTTATTATTTTATTATTTCAGTTTTATTTATTTATTTATTTTAGTTTAGTTTAATTTTTATTTTATTTTATTTCTATTTTATTTTATTTATTATTTAATATGTTGGCTAGCTACACTTGATCTTTTTGGTTTGCCCGTGGTATCTCAGGTTTTGGATGAACAAAAATTATCTTGGGTTAAACGATCTAGATCTATTTAAAACAATAAGCTCAAAGCCATAGATCTTATGTGGTTGAGAGTAGCAGATTTGCAGTTGGCATTGATGGTGAGGCATTCATGGAGATCTGTGATATTATAAAGATGAATGGTGTGACTAAGGATCAGTTAAGATTGAGGCTTTTTCCTTTCTTTCCGAGGAACAAAGCGAAAGCATAGCTGCAGACGCTCTTAGCAAGTAGCATCACCACCTAGGAAGAGATGAGACAAAAATTCATTCAAAAGTATCTCACTCCTGCCAAGGTTCATCAACTTGGGTGTGAAATCAATTCGTTCAAGCAGCTAGACTTTGAGTCCCTTTATGAAGCATGGGAGAGATTTAAGGATTTATTGCAAAGATGCCCACAGCACGGTTATCTCCCTTGGCTCCAGATTTAGATGTTTTATAGTGGTTTGTCAGCACCTACTCAAGCCTTAGTTGATTTAGCAGCTAGTGGTTTCTTAGTATTAAATCTACTACAGATGCCACACATCTTATTGAAGAAATGGCAGTCAACGCCTATGGGTATGGTACAGAGAGAAAGTCAGTGAAGAGGGTTGGTATTCATGAGGTTGATGAGATCACAGCTCTAAAAGCCCAGTTAGCACCTATAACTAACCAAATGAATTCATGGGCAGAGAAGAATGGTAATGGCTAGTTTCGACCACAACAGAATTAGTCTATTTTGGCCATATCTGAAGCTCACAAGGCATCCTTTACTCAAAAAGCATCTATAGAGTAGTTGAATGCAGTAAATTGGTTCGTTCCTTATCAAGGTCAATAGCAGGGGCATAATATGCTTCAATATTATCATCTGAGGATCCGTCAGCATGAAAACTTCTCATATGCTAATATCATAAATGTCTAGCAGAGCCTATTTGAAAAGAAACCATCTATGGAAGACAAATTGGATGAGACCATGAAGATCCAGGCTCGGTTCTTTAAAGATTGACTGGTAGAATAGATCAAAATGATAACACAGTTTCAGCTTTGGAAATACAAATAGGAAACATGAATGCTACTGTGAAAAACCTTGAGACTCATATGAGACAGATAACCCATGCATTCTCCAATCAGCAGTGAAGTTCTTTTCCTAGTGCAACTCAAGTAAATCCCAAAGAAAGTTGTAATGCCATATCTACAAGAAGCGGTAGAGAAATTTAGAGCCCACGCATTTCATCTAATCCTCTTATGCTAGTTGATGAACCTATCCATTCCAAAGGGCTTGTTCTTATTAAGCCTACAAATCCAAGACCTATTGATGTGAAAAGAAGGTTAGATGTCCCTGGATCACTATTCAAGGCAGCAAATGCCTTGAGCCTCCTCCATTTCCCTTTTCGCAGAGGTTTTATAAGAAGTAGATAGATCATGAGACTGTGCGGTTCACAAAAGAGCGCAGTGCCATAATACAAAGAAAGTTGCCTAAAAAACTAAAAGATCTAGGGAGTTTCACGATTTTGTGCAGCATAGGCACAAAAATATTTGAGAAAGCTCTTTGTGACTTGGAGGCTAGCATAAATCTAATACCACTTTCAATATATCGGCAATTGGGCCTATCTGAATTCAAGCCAACTAGTATTATTCTTCAGCTTGCAAATAGTTCTTTCACTTATCCATAATGAATTATTGAAGATGTGCTTGTTAAAGTAGATGAATTTATCTTCCCAACCGACTTTGTTGTTCTTGATATGGAAAAAGACAAGTAGATACCATTAATTCTTGGGAGGCCATTTTTAGCTGCTAGTCAGGTCCTCATAGATGTTGCCATAAGAGAGCTCACACTAAGAATGAATGAAGGTCAAGTTGTCTTCAGCATCTATAACTCATCGAAACCCTTTATTGAAGTGTAAGAATACAAGCGAATACAAGCTTACACTAAGATAGAGGTTGAGAAGCCCAGATCTCCTACTAATAAGGTTATAGATGTTGATTCTACTAAAGGGAAGGCCATACAAGCAAATAAGAAGCCTAACTATGTTATGAAAGAGCTACAGGGTGTTGTTCATGCATAGAAAAGTCATAAGAAGCAGTCGCATGACCTATTGCTAAATTATAAAAAGCCACCTGATAAGATTAAGCAATAGTGACCTAAAGCCAAGGTGTTTGCGAGGATCAATAAATTGGGCTTTGATTATGTAATAAATCAATTTTTATAACGTGTACACGTTAAAAATAAATTCTTAAATATATTAAATAAATATAAAAATGTTCGAAAACATGATTTAAATATTTTTTATAATATTTATAATTAATAAAATAAATTACATTGGTTATTTTTAATATAGGGATTTTTCAACGCGTAAATAGTGAAAATGAATTTTTAAAAATATTAAATAAATATAAAAATAACCAGAAGCAGGATTTAAATGTTTATTAAAGAAATAAAATAAATAATGTTGGTTCAAGTTGGCGAAAAATCGAAAACTAATTTTGGGGTTTATTGAACTAATTTCGGAAAAAAAAAAGGGAACTGGGCAAAATTTTTCTCTATGAACAGTAACCATAGTTACTGTTCATGTGCTCGTACTGTTCATCCGAGTTACTGTTCATCCCTTTTAAAACCAAAAATCGAAAAATCAGAAACGAGAAATTTGAAGAAATTTGTGATTTTGGGGTTTTTGTTCTTAGATCATCGGAGATCCGATTTTCGTCCTGAGATAGTCAAAATGATCCAGATCGATCTAAGGTAAGATTTTAAAGCTCTGAACTATTAAGATCTGAATTCTATAGTTTGAATTGTAAATTTGATTTGAGGGTTTCAAATTTGGGATTTTTTATGTAAATAACGATCTGAAGCGCAAAGAGCTCAGATCTAACTTGCTTGCTGTAGAATAAGTGATTCTAAACTAGATTCTGTGAATTTTGACTGTTCATTTGTGATTTTTGACGGATCTACGAGTTTTGATTGAATCTGGCGAATTCGAAGGTGCAAATCCTTTGATAGGCCATAAAACTCGATCAGTTCATCCTTTGAAGTAGCAGTCAGAATTAAAAGTGTTTAATACTTAGTTTGGAACGCGTGGACTGTATTTGTGCATGTAGTTACGGAGAAATGAAATTTGAAATTTTTTGAACAGAGAAAATTCTTTGATACACAAATAAAACCCAATCTGAGCTTAGTTTGAAGCTAGGCTCAGTACTAAAAGTGTTCAGTTATTCATGTGGGACGCGTAGACTATGGTCTCGC
>JAJIYU010010246.1:0-16260 GCA_030144865.1 Tinospora cordifolia | reverse complement strand
ATTTATATTAGTGAGTGTTTTGTAACAGTCAATGAAAACAACTAATGAGTGGTTTACATGTAAATGTTATCCCTAACAGTTTGTAACTAACCTACCACTCATTTAACTAATCAGTAATTGAGCAACTATGTAATAGTATATAATTAATAAACAACGAGCTATCTTAACACATAGTATTAGAGCAATTTTACATTTAAGATTTTTGTACTCAACCATTTTAAGAGTTTTACTTTTTTATTTATCAACTATATAATATCTCATTTAAATTTTGTAGCTAAATCGCCTTTTTAAATACTAAAAATAATTTTATTAAAAAATTATAACCAATGACTAGGCAAAATCTAAATTTTTTTTAATTAGTGATCAATTTTAAGTACAAAATATGTTTTGAAGCCTAAAATTTCATGACCATTTACTATATAACTAAAATTTTATAGGAAAATAGAGTTTTTGCTACATCAATTTTACATTAAAAAAATTTGTAATTAACAATTCACATTCTTGTTATGAAGTTTAGTCCAAGTGTTATCATCCATGTCCAATGAACACTGATATTTACATCTGTCTCGGTTTACATGGTTGGGTATTTATTTATCAATTATATTTTATAAGCAAAGTATTTTAAATTCTTAATAACTTGAATTTTTTTTTTCTTATGGTGCAGGCATGGAAGCTTTGGCGAAAAGGGTCAGAATCATTACTAGAGCTAGTAGATCCAAGTTTGGATGCTAATTACTCACCACATGAGGTGATAAGATGCATTCACATAGGGTTACTTTGTGTTCAAGAAAAAGTAGAAGCAAGACCCACCATGTCGACAATAGCTTTAATGCTCAGTAGTTCCGCCCATGCACTCCCATCTCCTTCCCCACCTCCCTTAGTATCCATAATAAATATGAGAGAAAATTGGGAGGATGAAGTTAATTACAATGAAGCAACATGATATATGAATAGTTAATAAATATATTGCTAAGTTTTTGAGTGTGAAAAAGCGTAAATTAATGGCAAAAAGACTTGCTATATTGGGCCACGTTTGGGTTCATGAATTGACATTCAATGGGAAAGGAAAACTTGGAAGAGAATAACTTTCATAAGCTCTTGTTTTCTCTCACAGTTGGTTTTCATTTGCTTCAGCTTACAACTTACTCTTCTCTACTTTCATTGATAGTTGTTTGTCATCTCTTTTGTTATTTTGCTCTCTTTTCTCTGGTGCTCTTCGTTCATCTACAATTGTTTAAACCTACTTAAAGCAATTTTTTTTGTTATGAAAATAGTGGCACATGGACATTTGTAGATATCTTTGTGACATGGCAAAATGGGTTGGCATATTTCATGATTGTATGGGATGGGTATAAGCCACTTAGGCTATAATGTATTATATGTGAATTTATAAACTTTGCATACCTAATATGAGAAACATATTTGAATAGGCATATTTTGCGTATATCTATGATCAATGACAAGTTCTTTTTAATATGCCGAATGATTTTGACTATTATGTTTGATTGTTGATGGATTTTTTAATACTAATGTAGTGTCGGTGCCTTTATTACATATTATTTTCTGGGTATAACTCTAATGCTTGATTTTAACTAGTAGATGACTCTATATGCGCAATTAGTTCTATTTTGACTACCATATTAATATTTTTTTGTTTTGCTCTATTTAGTCTATGGTTTTGCACCAAACAATGTCAACAGGAGAGATTATTAGGGTCATAGTGCCACATAAACATATTTGTGATGTAGCAAAATGGGTTGGCATGATTGGTGATCTTGTGATCTTGTGGGATGTGTGTAAGACATTTAGGCTATTGTGTATTATATATGAACTCATTAACTTTGCATATCTAACATAAGAGGCATATTTGAAAATAGGCATATCTTGTGAATGACAAGTTCTTTTTAATATGTGGAATGTACTAGTTGGCGTATTGGGTGCAATATAATAAATCTATTTTTGTCATGTGAATCATATGAGTATGGTATATCTTGAATATATTGCAAGGTCATTTTTAGGCGACTAGCTAACTCATTCAAAAATAGCAAGGTAGTTAGCATATTGAGATTTTTTTTCATATTTCTTGTGGACAATAATTGCCTTGATTTGAATAAACTTAAAAATTTTACAATATGTATATGTTGGGTAGGATATTATACTCATATAATAAACTTCATATGAATTTTTTCTTTTGAATAACTTGTTATATTATGTTTGGAATGTGATCATTCTCCAATGATCATATGGATGATCCTGAAGAAAGGAAAAGTTCTAGAAGATTTGCAGCATGCTTATTAAGCAAGAAGAATCTCGTTGCCTAATTTTTAACTTTTAAAGATCTACTATTTCTGTTACTACTGCAGTAGTATCCGCAACAATATGATGTAGCAAATGCAAATGCATATGGAAGATGTTCTTCTTTACTGCCTATAAAAGCAATCAAAAACCAAACCTTAAGGGGACGTGAAATATTTATTGATTAATCTTCATATCTTCCTTTTGTATTTTGCTCATTTCTTGTATTTTGAGAAGTTTGTAAAAGATTTTTTTAAAAAAATAAACACAATCAATGTGACCAATCTTAAAAAAGTCATGGGATCATTGTCGTACAACTTGAGGTGTCAATAGTGGCTAAGTACGACTTTGAGAAGTCTACATTACTAATTCGAGGTAAGGTGTCCTTGTTTGTAAAGTGTGGCCACAATTTAAAGATTATGGTATTAGTCCAATTACAACTAAATTGGAGGTGTGAATAGTAGAATGCTTTCATCTAACGGGGCCTTACAGATGTAGGCTTAGTCAAATTGCGTTGTCAATCTTGCCTCTCATTTACTTTTATATTTAGATTAATTAATAACTATTTTTACTACTACTATTTTCATATAACAAACCTACATATCTTATTTATAATTTGTTTTATTTTTTTTGGTGTTTACTATAAGTTTCTGTTTATAGGGTTAGAGTTCCATCTTATCATTTTTGGGCTTTTGGTCTTCTTAAGAGTTTTTAATTAAAATCATTATTTTGCCCAATAATATACTTTAGTGTGTCATTTTAATTATTGGGATTTAATTTTTCAACCAATTCTACTTTGTATATAACATGCTATATGCAAGGAATAATAATATAAGTTAGTACACAATGACAACCCAAAAGTGATACATAAGTAATGATTTAAGTTTACACTTATGACAAGCCAATGCAACATTGACTTATTTAACGTGATTACATTTTATAAATGGGACTTATATTTTGTGCAGAGATTTTTAAAATATTATATTATGTGTTAACACTATAATTTTATAATATTTTATTTAGATTTTACTAATAATTATGTAAGGAGTCTAAATTTTATATGTTAATATATAATTTTATGTTACATAGGTTAGTATGAATGCATTTAAGTTTTAAAGGTTATTTACGCACAAGTTAAAGAGATTAACTTATGTTCTACCCTGACTCCGACCTTTGAGAAGAAAAGAAGAGGCACATGGTGAGTAAGCAACACATCCTCAGAGGAAATGGCGTACGAACTAAAAAATTGTGCTTCAAGCACGCACAGAGGAGAACGTCTTCGAGCACATGGTATAAAGCCAAGAATAAATAATTCAAATAGGAGATTCTATATAACGAGGTGGAAACGTAAGGAAAGAAGATATCCGAGCAGACAATCAAGTCATTTGATATCAAGCACACGTATGAGAGAGGCATGCCCGAACATGCGTTGCAAATGGAACAAGCACAATGATGAGGAATAAGACAATGGGTGAAAGGGTTTGAGCACACAATAATATGGTAGCTAGGGAAAAATACTAGAAGTGGTTGCCCTTTACCTAACTACCTTTGACCACAATAGAGAGTATTATTAGAAATCAAAATCTTCTCGAACAAATCAGGGATTAACATTATCCTACAAGATCATCTTCTCCAGATAAGGAAATGAAGTTGTTCTAAAATATAGCCAAGATTAGTAACTATCCATATATGTTACATTAAGATTAAGAAACTAGAGTGCATCTACATCTATAAATACTCTTACATGTAGTAGGACCAGGGGGCAACGAGTTTTTTCGAGATCTTCACCATAATTATTACATTGATCTTTTTTGCTAATTAAAGAAGATTTTTCTCAAGTTTTTCTTTAATTTAGTGTTGTTCATTATCTCTGTTGATCTTCTTTTGAATTGCTTTCTTATTGGTCAAAAATTGCATCAATAACTCGTGCACCTATGCGAATCGATAATTTTTTCATAGTCTGTGATCAATGGCCAAGATGAGTCATGATGTTGCTAAAATTCCTAACACTGAGGAATTAATGGAATCACCATAAGCCCCTCACCTCAGTGAGAAAGAAAAACTAAGTGCAAAAATCTACCCAATTAAATGTGTTGGAAAGGATGGTTGAGAAAATGTTGCAAATGATGATGGAACAGCAACAAATCATGCATGCCATGATTCTAACATTTTTCTAACATCAACCCACATCCTAATAATATTGAGATCTCGTCAAATGCATAAGGAGATGGTCCTCTTAGGAACCCTACTATTTGATCCAAGCATGGACAGGTGAACTTTGTTGAATCTGCTCCTTTACTAGCGCAAAACATTTATCCGAATGACCTGAAGAAAGTTTTGAATGAGAAGAGGAACATAGCATGATAGCGTCCTCCTCTTACCAATACGGTGTCCTTAGGAGTCAACAACCCACCAATTCAGATGTAAGCTATTCTCATAAGTAGGACCGAGTCATTGGGGACCACCAACCCAAGCCCATAAGAAGGTTGCTCCTCTTCCTCCTTGGATAGGATTCCCTTATTTTTTCCCAACATTAACATACAAGGCTCTCATCACCTTTTGCATGGAACATTGAGAACACCCCTCCTCCCTAAGGTTTGAAGACATATTACAGAAAAGTTGAAGAAGGGATAATGGACCCCAGAGAGGATATGGATAACTATCGGGCTTGGATGCTATTCCAAAATTATGATAAAGCAACCATGTCTAAAAGATTCTAGATCATACACACAGGCCTAACCAAGAAATGGTATTGGAACCTTGACCTTAGATCCATCTTGTCATTCTGAGAACTTGCATAAAGATTCGTAGTGTAGTTTTAAGGGATGTAGGAAAGGGAGAAGAAGGTGGATAGCCTCTTCATGGTTTGTAAAAAAGTAGGAAAATTTGTACTCAGCTACAAAGACCCTATTTGAAGCTATACGAGTAAAATTCAGGAATTGGGATGAGAAGATAACAATCATCGCCTTCTTGTCAGGCATGAGACCACAAAAATCATACTACTAGTTATCAAAGAAAAAGAGTAACACATACTATGAACTATGGGGTTGGGTTGAAAAGTATATCAAAGGGGACAAGCAGAGTGAGGCCAAGAAGGAAGAGGAAAGTTTCCCTTGGAACAAGCAAAAGAGGAGGAGGGATGAAAAAAAAAAGATCATTGGAAGAGGTCAAGGAGAGAAGAATGACCAAAGAAGACGAATAGGTTTGCACATACAACCTACAACTCTTACACTCCTCTCAATACTTCATGACAACAATTTTTCTTACCATTTTGAACACAAAGAATTTCCAATGGCCCAAGATGATGAATAGTCATCCTAATTAGCATGATAGGAGAAAGTATTGTCAATTCATTTGGGACTGTAAGCATGATATAGACTAGTGTTTTGATCTGAAGAACAAAATTGCAACATTGATTAGAAAAGGACATCTCTATGAGTTTGTTCACGAATAAGTACTACAGAGGCCATAAGAAGAAGAAAATTTATTACTCGAGGCAGCCCCAAGGCAAATCATAATCATCTTTGAGGCAAATCCTATTAGTTTATCCAATCAAGCTTTGAAAACTTATGTCTGGAAAGCATTAGGAAGTTTCAAACTACACCCAACCAAGGAAGATGTGGAGAAAGGACTTCGTCGTCTCATTCTTAGAAGAAGATGCAAGATGCATCAATTGCCCACATTATGATGCATAATCCTGAGTGCATTTTATGTCTGTCAGTGTTTGAGAAACTAGGGTTGAAGAATGAAAAATTGCCACCCATTGATATACCTCTCCTTAGGTTTATGTGATATGGCATAATTCTAGAAAGAAAGATCACTTTACTCATGATAGCAGGCAAAGAAGAGCACAAGGTGATGATCGTGGTGAATTTCCATGATATTAAGGTGGAAGTGATCTATGACATGATAATATAAAGACCAATCTTGAATAACTTAATAGCAATGCTCTCCACCCATCACTTAGTTATGAACTTCTTAACTGAAAAATGGATGGGAGTAGTCCAAGGTAGCCAATACGAGTCAAGAGAGTGTTACATGACCACCCTTAAAGGAAGAAGACCAACTAATGCTAATAATTGGGCAAATGAGGAAGAGCTAAGACAATGGAAGAGCTAATTGAGAATGACCTCAACTTGATAATTGAACTTTAGGAAATAGAGGCTCAAGATGTCAGAAGGAGGTCTCAATCATCAAAGACTTGAAAAGGACTATGAAAACCAAGAACACTTTAGGGCAAAATGTGGAAATCAAGGACATCACAATGCTTAGAAAATATCGAGATGCCTTCGCTTGATTCCACCAAGAAATGTCGGGGATATCAATGAAAATTGTAAAATATTAGCTAAAAGCAAACTCATTCGTACCCCTAGTCTAAAAGAAATAAAAAATAATCAATTTGAATAAGCATAGGTTCTTACAGATCAAGTAAATAGACTTCTAACAGCCTATTTTATCTGTGAAGTTACCTATCCTAAATGGCAAAAAAAATGTCATCATGGTGAAAATACACAACTAAAAGTATAGGACCTATGTTAATTTCATGGATTTGAATAAGGAATGTCCCATTGATAGTTTCCCCTTCCTTAGGTTTGACTAACTGGTGGACATGATGGCAGAGCAATTAAGCTTCACGAATGCATATTCAAGGTTTGACCAAATAAAAATGAACCCAAAGGATGACGAGAAAACCCCTTTCACTATTGATCAAGG
The DNA here is from genome assembly GCA_030144865.1 of Tinospora cordifolia. Classification (NCBI taxonomy): domain Eukaryota; kingdom Viridiplantae; phylum Streptophyta; class Magnoliopsida; order Ranunculales; family Menispermaceae; genus Tinospora; species Tinospora cordifolia. Next base: position 9,252 of record JAJIYU010010246.1, on the reverse strand, counting down.
ATTATCCTTCTACGAGGTCATGCCATTTGGATTGGAAAATGTAAAGGCTACATACCTGCAGGTGATCAAACATGTCTTCAAGAATAAAATCAACATTAAAATGAAGATATACGTCAACAACATGCTGGTGAAGAGCATAACCTCTACTCAACATTAGGAAGACCTTAAAGATTTCTTTGATATCTTATGGGGTCACCAAATGAGGCACAACCCAAACAAGTATACATTTGGCGTAAAAGCTCACAAATTTCTAGAATTCATGGTCAATCAAAGGGGCGTCAAGGCCAATCCTTACAATATCACAGTCATCTTAGAAATGAAATTGTTAAAGACATTAAAGGTGGTTTAAAGGCTAACCAATTGTGTTGTCACTCTAAACAAATTTATTTCACTGTCAATGAATAAATGTCTGCCTGTTTCAAGCTAATCTAGAAGAAACCGCTCATACGAGATAAGGATTATGAGAAAGTGTTCAAAGAGCTTAAAGAATACCTTACCTTCCTATGTCTATTTTCTAAGCAAACCAATGGGGAACCACTTTACCTTTACCTCTCCGTGTCAATAGCTATAATGAGCTCAAAATTGGTAAGAAAAGGACGAAGACAACAAAGACTTGTATATTAAATTAGTAAGTCGCTCATCAATATAGAGATCAGATATCCAAAGATGGAGAAGATCGCTTTGGCCTTAATAACATCTACTAGAAAGCTACAACCATATTTCCAAGCACACACCGTCTTGTTGACAAAACATCCAATTTGACAAGTGTTGTAGAAACATGATGTGTTAGACAAATTAGCCAAGTAGGCAACTTAGTTAGGAAAGTTTGACAATTGACCATTGTCCCTAAACAGCCATAAGAGGTTAAGCCTCAATAGACTTGCTGAGGTAGTTCACCATGTGGATAGAAAAGGAAAAGGAGGAAGAAGTGACATGAGCTATGTGCTTGTTCGTGAATAGATCTTCATGCAAGCAAGAATGCTTAACTAGGATTGTGCTCATACTGCCAAGGGGACAAAAACATCTAGTGGCGATATGATTTGGCTTTGTGGCATCTAACATTAAGATTGAATATAAAACCCTACTAACAAGACTATGCACAGTTCATAATTGGGGGTACAAAGAATCTATGTCAACTATGACTCATAGTTGATCATCAGCCAGATCAACTTTGAATACCATTGAATACCAAGCCAAAGATGAATGTGTGCAAGCCTATTTCTGAGAAGTTCAGAACAACCGAATTCCCTAAACAGGAAATACACTTGTCATTGCGTCATCTAAACTAGCATCTATGGCTAGGGAAGAGTTAGTAAAACATGTATCCATTAAACATCTGCCACATCGTAGCATGGGAAACAAGGGACGAATAATGAAGATCGAACACATATTGACAGGGATCCATTTTATCTACAACTAACTCAAGTTGAAAAAAGCTCTAAGTGATGAAACATGAGCAAGGAAGATAAAATGGAAAGGTACAAGATATGAGGTTATTGAGGATGAGCTCTATAAGAAAGGTTATAGCGTCTCATACTTGAAGTGCCTATCGAAACAGCAAGCGAAATGATTACTAGAAAAGATTTATTCTGGGGTATGTGACAATAACTTAGGAGGAAGAATACTAGCACATAAAGTGTTAAGGCAAGGATATCATTGGCCCACCCTTGCCAAAGATACAGTAAATGTAGCTAAAACGTGTGATAGTTACTAAAGGAATGCAACCTTAATTCAAGTAACCACAAGTCTCATCCAAAGCTCGTGGCCTTTTGCTCGATGGGAGCAAAGGCTAAGTAAAATTCACAATCATTGTTGTAGACTCTTTTACTAAATGGGCAGAAGCAACAGCCTTTGGCACAAATAACTAAGCAAAAGACCATAAACTTTGTAAGGAAATTTATTGTCTACTGATTTAGAGTGCCTTATGCCATTATTTCAGATAATGGGAGACACCTCAACAAGGTGAGTTTCATAAATTTTTGTTCAGAGTTAGGAATATGACACTTTTTTTCAACATCAGCTCACCCCCAGGGAAATGAGTAGGTCAAAGTCGTCAACAAAATCATTAAGCATATCTTGAAGGCAAGAATAGAGGCAAAGAAAGGAGGTTGGGCCGAAGAATTACCACAAGTGCTCTAGTCATACTGCACCATAGCCAAAATAGCCACAATTAGCCTTTGGAATGAAGGCAATAATAATAGTTGAAATCATAGTCCTAAGACTTAGAACTTCTTACTTTGATAAGAAAAAAAATGACAAAAGACTACGAACATACTTAGATCTGTTAAAAGAAAAGAGAAAAGACTTGCAAATCCAAGTAGCTGCTTACTAGAGATGAATGGAAAAATATTATAACTTATAGGTTAGACCACAAAGAGTAATGCTAAACATAAAATGTTAGGAGGAGTCCTCAGCCCAAGTTGGGAAGGACCATACCGAATCATAGCCAGATAGGTCAATGGAGTGCTTAAAATATTACTTAAAGTCTAAGCGAAGCTAGAATTGCCCCTCGTCATACTTGTTCGCAAGACTCTCCTAGAACTCCTCAAACAATGGACTCGATGGCATTCTAAGCAATCTCCTCTCAACCTCACTTGAGCTTGATGGCCTTGGTAACAAGGAAAACCTTCTCCTTCATCACTGTTTCAAGCTCAACTAGGGCCTTGGCTTGCCTTCTTTGACCTAGAAGATCTTGTTAGTCAACTTTGCTTTCTTAGCCTCCAACTTCTCCTTCTTAAGGCATTGCTTAAACTTGTAGTGATAAAGAAAGGCATGGTATGCCACCTAACCAAATCATGGGAAAAGGTTAACAGGAATCCTAAAAGGAAAGAAAGACAAGAAAAAGAAAGAAGGGTGCTTGAATCCTTACCTTTAATGACCTAATAAAGGCCCGTCGCTTTTTTTCTAGCCTAGGATCATCCTGCCTCTGATCAACCTTGGAGCCAAATAGGGCAATCTATAACCCTCTTGGGGACAAGTCCCTACCTTTAAGGAGAGCAACCTAATGTTCCTCCCAAGATGTGGCTCCTTGAAAGCTAAAGGAGCTCGGCTTTTGCCCTTAAGTCAAGAAGAAGAGGCCACAATGTGAAATGAAGCCATCAAACTAGGCATCACTAGGAGAGAAATCACGAGATCAAAGAGGTCTGAATCTGAGTAACTTGGTTCTTGCGTTACCAATATTTATTGGAGACTCTCTGAGATCTAATAAAAGTGTGTGACTCCATAAAATAAAGGGCAAAAGCAGAACAACAAAACCAAAATGTCTTCCTTTAATGGAGACTTGAACCTTGGTCATGTATGCAATAGAAAATGTAACTCATCCACTTTTTTATTCATATCAAGGACTTTTAAAAAAAATGAGTAAAATAGTTGTGACTTTTCACAATTTTCAGCTAAATAATTAAGTGGGATCTGATTTTAAGTAGGACCAAGTAGGCTTCTATTATTTATTATGTGAGAATTAAGGATACACATAATATGAATTAGAAATTAATTCTATTTTCAGAAGCATAGCTTGTCACAGGTAGCAAAATTTGAAAAGTTTTAGAAATAAATCTGTTAGTCTTGCATGAATATCATGTAATTCTAAAGGTTAACTTAGAAATATACTTAGGACGCTTTGCATCTCTTTAACATCCATTTGAATTTGCGCCCGAGCTAAATCTCATTATAAAATGGGCTACAAGTTTTGTCTCTAAAAGTTTTGAAATTTCATCACTTTACAAATATTAAAAGATTAATAATCGTCTAGACCTCAGCTTTTTGTAGTTCAACTTAATCATTTAGTTGAAAATGACAAAATCACAATCATTTTACCTACTTTCCGATCACCAAAGTAGGGGTTGGCTTGTATGCAGTGATCAGGCGCCAATCAACTCAACTCAACTCAATTAAGTGTTTTTTCCAACTTTGACACATGGGATCTATTAATAATTAGCTAAGTTTTACTATGGGCGTTCATGTTTTAAAAATAAAAATAAAAATAAAAAGGTAATGCTAACATATATATATATATATATATATATATATATATATATATATGTTAGCATTACCTTTTATCCACATTATAGTTCAAAAGTATTAAATTACCTTAAATCACTCAATTATGTGACTCCAAGAGATTCAATGACTCTTACTTCAATTTTAACTGTGAATAATGTCATTTAAATAATCATTTTCCTTCAAAAAGACCTTTGAAGTTTGACTTGAATTAAATTGAACTGAGAAAAGCAAAAAACAGATGGTCATCATATCATTAAACCAGCTGAACCTCTCAAAAACAGAAATCTTTTTCAGAAAGATTACATTACTACAGGAAGAGCCCGTAGTCTCACCCACAAATTGCCGCAAAAGAAAAATAGCAAGCCACCCTCTACTTCTTACCAGTTACATTAGAAACTAAATCTCTAAGAAATTTCGCAGACTTTGTAATGGGTGAATTCACAGCCATCAGATTATACAAAACATTCTCAACTTCACCAATAGAAGGCCGTTTCTTAAACCTTGAAACCACTTTAAATTGCCCTTCTTCTTCCACCGTTACTTCCCATTTTTCACCACTTGAAACCCCATCTCTCACACATTTGAACACCATTCCCCTTTTCTTACTCAAAATTCCTCTAACTTCCAATCCCATAAAAGAATAAATCACCTCAAAAGACCCAACAAAGCTACTCATTTCACCAAATTCACTCTCCTCTTCGAACACCCACTTGGGATTAAAAATCACCACTGGCTTTGGATACATTCCATCACATACCCTCTTCACAGCTTCCAAATTTGAAGCCTCTGGTACCATGAAAACTGCAACATCTGCTGGGTTATTCAAAAATAATCTGGTGGAGTTGTTGGAAACTGAAGATAAGTCCATGTTCTCAACTGGGTTTGATATAAATGCTTTGTTAGCTAAATCGGTTAATGAGGTATTAGGCCATAAAAGAAGGATCTTTATGTTCTTTGTAGCTTTTCCTGTAATGGGTAGGCTTCCAAAGATTTGAAAAGCTAGTTGGATGAGTGATTCTGGGGAGTCATCAACAACTGGGATTTCAATTCTTAGCTTTGGTTGCTTTTGTTTTTTGAGCTTTCCAGTGAGTCTTGGGTTGTTCAGAGGCTTTTGTAAGGTAGTCGAGAGGCATGTTTTGGCCTGCAAGATTGCTTCTTCTTTAGAGGTTGGAGGAGAGTAAGAAGAATGTGGTGATGATTTTTGGGCCAAAGAGAGGATGTATCTGGAGCCGTTTTTTAAGAGATTTTGATGGGAGAAGCAGATTTGTGGATGTTTTTGTTGGGAAGATGGGATCGAAGTATTTGGGATTTTGATTGATTGTAATAAAGGGAGCTTGAGGGGATTTGATGCCATTGACATCAGAATTAATATGGAAGAACTGAAATTTTTGTGCTCCCAATAACTGAAACACTGTAGAGATAAATGGCCAGTCTCAGCCATTCATTTCCCACCCACCAAGAGACAAAGGGTTTTCTTTTGAACAATTTCGTTTTCAGTTTTTTTTTTTTCTTCTTCCAAAAATGAGATATAAATCTTTACTTAATGCCAAATAATTCAGTTGCTTAGCTTTATTCATTTTGGAAAATACTAAATTTATTATCACAGCCGCATTCTTTTTATATAAGGGTTAATAGGCTTAAAAAATCTCAACCTTTCATGCTTTTTGCAAATTTATCCTAACGTTTCATTTTTTTGCAAAATAATACGAACTTATCAATTTGATGGCAAATTGTATCCAACAGTTAAAATCAAAATTGAATGGCTGACGCAGAGCCCAGTAAGCAGCTAATGTGGCAAATTTTAAATGAGATGACACTATTACAGATGATGTTGCATCCACATCATCACTACCAACATCTTAACTGGAAAAAAAAAACTGATTCAAAAAAAAAAAAAAACAAAACAAGCAAAAAGGGAAAGGAAAAAGCAGACAAGGAAGGAGCTTGAACCTAGGTTTCTTGGCGGGAAGCGTGGGAGGAGGGTGCATTGCGACCGAGGGGACGAAGTCAGAAGTTGCATTTCTCAAAAAAGATTGTTGTTGTTGCTGCTGCGTTGTTGGCAAAGCTGCTACTCGTTGGCGAAGCTGCTACTCGTTGGCGAAGCTGCTGCTACTACGTCGTTTGTGCAAAATCTTGTGTTGCTACTACTACGTTGTTGGGGAAGGGTTTGGGCAAAGCTACTGCTGCTACATCATTTGGGCGAAATCACGTGCTTCTACTACTACATCGTTTCTAAAGCATTTTGGCAATCTGCTCCTTCGTGTTGCTGCTACTCTTGTGTATTGTCGTTCTTGCTCTTGCGTGATGTTGTTGTTGCGTTGTTGGCAAAAGGTTTTGGCGATCTACTCCTACGTATTGCCTACTGTTGCGTTTTTGCCTGTGAGACTGTATACACAAATTCGGAAATTTGTTATTCATTGTATACACACATTTTACAGATTTTATTCAAAAAATGATAGCAAAAGATCGTGTTCTGAACAAATTTCATGTCTTATTATAATATTATTCAAACGTTATACTAATATTATACCAGAGGAGTTACATGTCATTTCAGATTGTATACATGGATTATCGGCTTATGATACTAATATTATACCAGGTACATGTATCGTGTAATATTCACGTCATTCAAACATGTAAACATGTATTATTCAAATGTCATAGTATGGGTTTACCATAAACAGACTTCTACCTGAACAATAACACGTCATACAAATATGTATACATGCCTTATTCGGATGTTATACTTATGTAATACCATAATATATATTACCTGAAAAGGTACATGTTATTCGGATTGGTATACACGTCATTCGAATTGGTATACTTGCAATATTCGCACAATATTCACGTCCGTCAAATATATATACAACAATTATTCCAAAGTAATACTATTGTTATACCAAAAAGAGATAATTCAGCACAGTTACACGTCATTAGAGTTTGTATACATGCATTATCGGTATGTGATACAGAGATTATATCTGGAACGGATATCGCATAATGATAATGTCATTCAAGTCTGTATACCGACATTAATCTTGTGATATTCACGTCAATCAAATATGTATACAATGATTATTTCGATGTTATACGATTGTGATACCAAAACAGATAATCCAGTACAGTTACACATCATTCGAATTTGTATTCGTACATTATTCGTTAGTTATACCAAGATTATACCAAAAACAGATATCACTTATTGATAACGTCATTCAAGTCTGTATACCGACATTATTTGCGAGATATTAACGTTTGTCAAATATGTATATAAGCATTATTCCGATGTTATACGACTGTCACACCAGAACACATATTACCATATTACACATCACTCGGTTGGTATACCCGCATTATTCGTTAATCATACTGGTCTGATACAAAGAGCAAGAACAACAACACACACGAGCAGCAGCAACACGTAGGAGCAGATCACCAAAACACTTCAAAAACGACGCAACACGCGATTTTTGCCCAAACCCTTCCCCAAGCAACAGAAGCACGCGATTTCGCCCAAATGATGTAGCAGCAGTAGCTTTACCCAAACCCTTCCCCAACAACGCATCAACAGCAGCACACAATTTTGCACAAACAACACAATAGCAGTTGCTTCACCAACGACGCAACAACTTTGCCAACAACACAGCAACAGCAGCACACGCGATAGTCTTCTCCGAGAAATGAAATTGCTGACTTCGCCCCATCTGTCGCAATGCACCCTCTCCTCCCACACTTCTTGCCAAGAAACCTAGGTTCAAGCCCCTTTCTTGTCTGCGTATTCCTTTCCCTTTTTGCTTGTTTTTTTTTTTAATCAATTTTTCTTTCAGTTAAGATGTTGTTGATAATGATGTGGATGCAACATCATCTGTAATGGTGCCATCTCATTCAAAATTTTCCACATCAACTGCTTACTGGGTTCCACGTCAGCCATTCAATTTTGATTTCAACTGTTGGATACAATTTACCATCAAATTGATAGGTTTGTATTATTTTGCCAAAAATAAAACGTTGGGATAAATTTGCAAAAAGCATGAAAGATTGAAATTTTTAAGCCTATATATAAATGCAATACTTTTAATTACTTCATGAGTATGTTATGCATATTTCAGGGCATATACTAATTCATCTAATAACTATAAGTGTTGCAATAGAATAAAAATACAACTACAATATTTATTTTAACATTTTCCTTTAAAAAACAAAAACAAAACTGCACAAGTACAGTCCACTTAATGTTCTAGTCAGAAATAGAACCCCCTTTAATGATATCATAATACCAATAGATATATTAAATTATAATCATTAAGTTGACCATTCATATGAAAATAACCAGTTGAAATATATTACTCTAAATGAATATATATGATTATATATATATATATGAACTAGCACAATAGACCCACCTTGCCGCAAATTTAAAAGATAAAATTAAAAATTAAAACCTACCATCAAAAGACTTTATAAGGTTGTATTTGATTCATTATCCGAAAACTATATGATTTTATCTGTTCTGAAAACAACTAGTTTCTTTGTAAATCTTAAAACACAATTTTCCAATTCAACAATTTGGATGTATTTTTTCATTTCTAAAGTTTTAGATTAAAAATTGTAGTGACCTTAAAAGTTGCCAAACTGCAATGGCATCAGATAGCTATCCTTTGTTTCATTAACTTCTATTCAAGTAATTGAGGATTTAAAAATGAATGGAAGCCCAGTTGCCAAAAAAGGGTCCAACGTGCTTTCATCTCTGTAGTCACAATTTCTGGTTATGCACCAACAAAGTTGATTGGGTCAGAGTTTCTTCAGTGCCACCACGACAGCTATTCATGTGACGTTGAACTCGGAGCTCCTGACACGACAATCTCTTGTTAATTCTCAAATCAGGCATCGCCCCGAAAATTCCACTGCCCAGCCTGAAAGATTTTTAATATTAAGCGACCCACAGAAGAGGTTTTTGTAACAATTTCTGAATTCTACCAATTCAGCAAAGGGGATTGTGGAGAATGTATCATAGTTTCAGTCAACCAACGTGTGAGGATGATGGGATGTACAGTTTAAGCTGGAAATGTCAATGATAATATTGAAAATTCCAAGTAATTAAACCTACAAAGAGGGACGACTTGCCAGTTTCTGCAACATATTTATTATTTATTCTACATGATTCCTAGTGTAGACAACTTGTACTATATTTTTGGTTCTCAAAAGATTCTTGTTCACACTATAAAAGCTATATTGTTCATATCATTC
>JAJIYU010010245.1:0-16274 GCA_030144865.1 Tinospora cordifolia | reverse complement strand
TTGGGCAACATGCCCTCACATTAAAATAAAAATAGAAACATTCTAAAAGTAAGCATTTTAAGCTTTTGTATGCTTGATTGTTTAATTCAATTCCCTAAAAAGATAAGATAGAAAGGATGAGTAAATAGCCAAGTGGATCTTTTTCAAACAAACAATTCATTATCTTAGACTAATATCACATTCAATTTCAAATACTTGTAAATAATCAAGCGATTCAAACAATTTATTGTTATTATTGTAATTTAGACTGAAAGGGCGTCTAATCCCTTGATGTTCTTATCCAAAATAGCTCCCTTTAGTGGAAAGACAAATCTTTATGTCACATTCTATTTGATTTAGGGTCTCTTGCCCATAGTCCAAGTATTTTGTGCTACACCCAATACACACAGTACGACAAACTATATACCCACAGTATATGTAAAGAACACCTATAGTATCCCTTTGGATCACTATGACAGTACATAGTTCTTAGTTTCAACTTCTTTCATTTAGTTCTAATGATTATGAAACATAAATAAAATAAAAAAAATTCAACATATGAACATCAAGCATGATTATTCTTCATAAAATAAGCTTATTCATGCATAATCTAAGCATAGCATGGCTTCATGATAAAGTAAACATGGGATACATGCTAAACTAAAAATTAAATCATGTTATTCAAACCTAAACATGTATACTAAAAAAAAATTAAACATGCATGAACATAGTATTAAACTAAAACAATGAAGTGGAGGTTCTAGAAATCACTTCCACATTGTTTTCAATTTCTTAAAAATCCGCCAGAGTTTCCACAGTTTATGAACGTCTAGAACTTTAAGGACTTTCAACCACACACAAAAGCACTCAAAAATAGTAGTTTCTCCCTTAAGAACACTCAAAAACAAAAGAGAAGCGAGAAGGGGTGCCAAGAAGAAGGCTTAGAAAGAACAAGAGGAACTTGTTAGCTCTTCTTTGGGATGAAGAAAAAGTGAGCATGAGGGATCTTTATATAGAGTTGCAATGAGCACTAGGGATGTTTTGGGCGTGCTCACACTAGGGAATCTTTCCATTTTTCCATGGGGACATTTTGGAATGCATAGATTGGTTGTGCACATGGTGTGGGCAAGTGTGCTTATGGTTTCCTTTTCTTAGTGTGAACACATGATGTGTGAGCAAGTTTGAGTTTCATTTTTGTGTGTGAACACAATCTTGGCTTGGACCACTTGCTAATCTTTGTTTAGATGTTAATCTAGGTGTGAGAGACTTTCTAAGTGTAGTTTATTCTCTTTTGTGCTCAAAAATCATCTTGGTAACTTTCTAATTTGTCCTCATAGGAAACTTTCCAATTTATTTTAGTAATTGATTCCTTTTCTTTTGCACACCAAATCAACAAGATTTGGCAACCTTATATTTTGAATTAGAAACTTCTAATCTTGCTCATGGGTTTTTAGAATGAATTTTTAGCAACTTTGAATCTTGTTCCTTGGGTGTTTAGAAACATTTTTCAGCAACTTCTATTCTTAGAAGTCATGTGAGTAAGCCAATATTTCCTTTCTTTGTGAGTGCTTACCAAGTAAGGACAAGCTTGACACTTTGCATTGTTTATTTTTGGCACCATAGTGTGAGCATGGAAACTTTCTAATAGGATCATGCCTTCTTATTTTGGCTTCTTGGACATCTTTGTGTGCATGCGCTTAGGGTGCACATGATCATAGCACGTTGGAACTATATTTTCTCTAGTGAGCACACATGAACAACTTCCCAAATTGATTTTAGAAACTTTATTCTTGTCTTTCTTGCTTGCTTGGACATCAAGGTGAGGGGCACATGATCATTGTAGCTTGTGCACAGGGGATCATCCTTTGTGGTTTTTAATCTCATGTACAAGGACATCTCATGCAAGGTGCACATGCCTATGCCCACATTTCACACTTTTGGGTCCACATGAATTTAATAAAAATTCATATCTCATGTTTGGCTATGATTTTCTTCATTTACTTTCCTAATTCCCATTCCACTGAACCCTATTAGGCAAATAAACCCTTAATTGGACAAATGAAATGAGTTTCTAATGCTTAGATCATTTGAGTCGTTTCTTTTATTTCATTTCATTTCCTTTTCTTAATTTTCACTCCCCTGAGAGATTTTTGAGCAAATGACTTTTCTAATCAATATGTGAAATCAATTTTTTTGATCAATTGATCTCATTTATCATTTCATTTCATTTTGCACAAATTTTTTAGGGTATTACAAAGACTGCCTTGATTGGGTGGATTGTAATATCCCACATCACCTCTATATTAGAGAGCTCTTGGGCTAATAAGTGCGGCGAGTTTATAGTGAGGCCTTTTGAAAAATCTCATATCTCTATGATGAGGTGGTTAAAGTGGGGATAGAATTTGGTACTGCAGGGCTCGCAACTACCTTATTGGTATCAAAACTACTCTAGGGGTACTAGAGGTGTGAGTCTTGAGGATAAGACTACCCACATTGTCCGTATGCTAGAGAGGTCTTGGGCTGACAAGTGCGGGAAGGTGATTAAAGTGGGGACAGTATCATGTTGTACCCACTTTAACAACCTCATCACAGAGGTATGGATTTTTCGAAAGGCCTTGATACAAAGAATACACATCCCCGCACTTATTAACCCAAGACCTCTCCAGTATACATGCGATGTAGGATATTACATTGAGGATTAGAAGCCGTTGTACCCGGGGTTACGTTTTTTGTAGGTCTATCATTTGGCTCCCCTATTAAGGATCTAAGGCCGCCATACATGAGGTATGAGGTGGCAGATCCCTCCGATATGATATGAGAATATACCTAACTGTCGAATACACCCGCTAAATTGGATTTATTATTGCCTTGTGGGTTATCGAGAGCTTCGGCATGTGTTTTTAGCATTAAAACTATTTTCAAAATGGAAGGTGCACGACTGCATTGTGGATTTATCACCCATTAACTATTACGTTCATTCGCATATTATTGTTGTGCATGCATACATGACATTGTTTTATAGAATTCCTATTTTAAGTTATAGATTAGACTACATTACTCATTAAGCCACTATGGATAAATTGACTCACTACTCTAACATTTTAGGTTCTTCTACTGTAGACAAAGGTAAGAAAGTGGTCATCACGTAGTGTGCATTTCTTTTATTTTGGTAGGTTTCTTCACATGGTTTACTATTTTGACAGTTAATATGATATATAGGAAGTGAGGAAAACATTGTAAATATATTTCCTTAGACATTTTTGCTACTGTTACATTTAGGGGACTATATATAGTTAATTTTGTTTAACATAAAAACTTATCCAAAAAAATATTCTATTGCAATTATTTGTTCAGCTACTTCCACATCTCTTGTGATTACTTTGATAATTTTGTGTATGTAGTATGAAGGAGGCTTAACAGTGTTTTGGCAAACTTAGCTTGTGAGTGGATTTGTTAGGGCACTGTGTTGGTGGTTAGCCCTTCACCCTAAGAAAGGGGTCCCAACAATATTGGTATCAGAGCCAGGGTTTTTCAATTAAGGAATAACAATTGTTGTTAACTTAGGGAACATTAAAGTAATTGCAAAAGTTAGGAAAACCCTAGGAATGATTTAGAGTAGCATAGCGGAATCATGGACAAAAACTTTCTAACTTCTGATTGATAGGAAGAGGAACTGAGTGAGAGTGGCCATATCATGAGGGGAATTTGATTGTTATTGAGAGTTAGTGAGTTTTAAGACTTAGAATTTAAACCTTGTGGATTAGACTATCAATTGGAGATAGTTACCTTAACCTGTAGTTATCTTTTGTTATAAGCATTTAAAGTTATAGTTTGCGTAATCTTAAAAATGGTGAAAGCTTAATGTTTATGCAAACCACGATGCCACCATCGCCACCTCCAATTCAGCCTGAGTAAGACCTTATACAAAGGCTCGAGACTGTAATCAAGACATTTACTGAGACTACTCAAGCCCAAACAGCTTTGTAACACCCGAACCCCCAAGAGATAGATTCAAGCTCAACCACGAGGCAGGTTGGGTCTAATGTTACATTTACAAGTATACAACTTGCATCACTTTCTATTATCTCAAGTCTTATTATTTTTCAGTGAGCACACAACCCAAATAATTCATTTCTAATTTAATAAGACTGTTACAAGAGAAATAAAAGAAAAACTTCAATCTATACTTATTGAATAAAATAAAGGGATACATGCTTGAAATTCAAATAATGAAAAGAGGAGTACATAACTCTAAAATTTAAAAATAAAATTTAGCAGAAGTCTTCATTCAAAAATTGGGCAATATGCCCTTATATAGAAACTTTCTAAAAATAGAGTTTCTAATACCTTATCAAGCTTGCTCATGCATTTCAAATGCTTAAAAAATAGAAGAAAGGGGTGAGCACATAGCCCAATGGATCATTCATCAAACTACTAATTTACTAATCCAAATAAAAAATACATCTAATTTCAATCACTTACAAGCATTAAGCATTTCAAATAATATCTTCTTAGTGTTGTATATTTGACCAAAACGGGTTTTTAATCCCTTGATGTTCTTCATTAAAATACTCCTATTCTGGGATGGAATGACAATTCATCTTGTCACATTCCATTGGAAATAAGGATCACATGTCCACATTCCAAGTATTTTAAAACACATCCACGCTTAGTGATGTTACTCATATCCACTAAGTATATGCAAAGAACACCCATAGCGTCACTTAGACTACTATAATGGTACATGGTCGTTATCTTCACTTTCTCATATTTAATTTCAAATAAATATGAAACAAGATCTTAATAATTAATATCATAATTTAAATAATTAAGAAAACATGAAAACATACATGACATGCTTAAAAAAAGCCCAAGCCTGGTTTCTAAACATGTTATGCTTTCATGTATGAATTAAAACATGAAAGCATGTTAAATTAAAAATAAAACTTGATCAAACATGTTTCAAACTGAAATATAAATATGCTAAAAACTAATGTAACACCCACCAGGAATCCTACCAGGACTTTTACCCACGTCATAGGGCCTACGTCATGGCGTGTCACTCACAAGGTACTGTCCCCTCCCCTTAAGGTTTTCCTCCACCTCCGTGGAGATTCGAACCAAGGACCTGGGGCATAAGTACCTTGTTCATTCCTCATCCACTACCATTGAGCCAACCAGCTCAATGTACTTATTCCTTAGGTCATGGGTTCAAAACTCCACGGAGGCGAAATAAAATCCTAGGGGGGAATAGTACCTTATGAGTAACAATGCCATGACGAGCCATGACGTGCCATGACGTGGGTGTGGGTCCCGGTGGCGATGGCGGTGGGTTTTTACAACTAAAAACAAACATGATTATATTAAAGACTTGAAATAGAAAAGAAGGTGTTCTAGAAATCCCATCCATCTTAATTCGAATTTCTTTGTAGAATTTGGCGGAGGTTCCCCTTATCCACTACTTTTAGAACTTCTAATCACCAACAAAAAAAATACTTCAACAACTCTCTAAAATACTAAAATAAAAACTTTTCACACAAGAAAGAAAAGATATTGAGAAGAGGTGCCAATAAGAAGGCAAGAACAAACAAAGAGGGAAGTGTCAACTCTTTGCTTTGGGATGAGATGAATGTGAGCAAGAGGGGGTATTTATAGGTGTTCATGAGCACAAGGGGGACATGTAGGGCAGCTAGGGTAGCTCACCGCATTTGGGAATGTTTCCAAACTCAAAAGGGAATGTTTTGGGTGAGAAAGGCAAGTGTGCTCATGGTTGGCAAATGGGGCCACTAACGTTTCCAATCAAGTGTGAGCAAAATCTTTGAACCTTATTTATTTCTTTTATGTGTGTGAACACAATTAAAGGTTTAGAATATATTTGAATCTCTCTTGGATGTTCTCTATTAGTAGGGAAACATTCTAATATGTTGTGATTCATAAAATCAAATATGTTTCTAATATGAGCACACAAAAACAAAGCTTTGGAATGTTTCTTATTTTCCTTGGATTCTCTCCTTTTTTGGCTCCACATGTGTGATGCAAGTTTTTATTTTCTGACTTTTTTTAGGTGAAGGAATCTTTCTATATCGCTTTAAATCAACCACTTTCATTAAACTTATGTCTTGGATTTGTCACATGTGTGCCCACACACACACTTATGAGACATTTTATAAGTAACCTTAGTATACATGATCATTTGTTTTGGCACATGGAATCATTTTTCATGGTTTCTATAGGTGTAGGCACACTTGATCATTTACATGGCACATGGGATCGTTCTTCATGGTTTCAAATAATGGACACGTCCAATGGAGCTTAGGGTAGGGTAGGGTAGGGTAGGGTGCACATGATCAAGGTGTTCTACCTATGTGACTTGCAAATGTTAAGGGTGACCATGACTTCATGGGTTCACAAAACTCAATTAAAAATTAATATCTCCTTATTTACATGGAAATATGATTTATATCCTATAGTTTTGGAATCACATGAACCTAATGCACATTTTAAGGTATGGTTTGGCCCAAGATGATTTTCTCTCAAAACGTTTTCTTATTTAAGACCTACTGAGGTCACTAGGCAAATGAAAATCCAAATCTTGGCCAATTATTCTAATTTTTTAATATGTCATTCATTTTGCTAGTTCATGTCATTTCATTTTGTCTCGAGTAATTTTGATCCTCCGAAGTACCCTAAATGACAATTCTTTCTAATTTGGACCCCCTGAAGGGCGTTTGACAAATGAAAACCTTAACCTCAACCAATTGTTCTAATTTTTGGATATGTTGTCCCATTAGTTGGTTCATGTCACATTACTTCATTTCAATTTGTTTTGGGTCACTAAAGGCCACCAAATGAGACTTTCGAATATCTATCAAATTTAGTCCTAAAATGAGCCCAATTTTATTTTGCACCCAATTATTTTGCATTGATCAGGAATTTTATTTAATCACGTACAAAGTTTTTAGGGTATTACAAGCTTTATTGAGAGAAAGACTAGAGAAGATTGAGGTTGAGAGACAAAGGGCTGAGCCGGTAGTACCCCTTACACTAGTTGTACCTAAGATTGGAACAAATGAAAGGGTTGTAGATCGCGTAGAGGTAACCTCGGTGAGATAGGGAAATAAGACTACTCATGATTATTTCCTGAAGAGATTTTTGGATCTGAGATCCAAGGAGTTCCATGGGGGTCTAAGTTTGGATGTGCCAAAGAACTAACTTCTCAATATTTAGAAGAACATAAATACATTGAAGTTGTCTAAGGAGAACCAGGTGAACTTGCTGTGCTTATGCTTGAGGATGAAGCGGCCATCTGCTGGAAGGCCACCCGAATGATAGAGGGGCACATTACTTTATGGGCCTTTTTTTCGAATTACTCTTGAGTGCTTATGTTCTTGTGATAGAGAGGGGGCATAAGAAGGTGAAGTTTTTGACCCTACAACAAGAGGACATGTCGATGAGGGAGTATACCCACAAATTTCTTTGACTTGAGCCTACCTTCTTGTAGCCTCAAGTGTGAGGATTAAGCACCCCAAGTTTCAAATCAACTGGAAGTCTCTAACTACTTCAAATGTTGCTCCAAAATTGACGCTGAAAACATGTTCTGTTATAACAATTAGCAACCAATCAACTTTGGCACCTTGTATACCACATTCAAGAGTTAAGTTTTCACTTCTCAACGATTAAAACATGAAATACACATCACAAAGATGGGAAACGGTGCTTTGACCTCAAAAAAAGATCTTAAATTGGCTAGGGAATACTCCTCCAATGTTTGGATCAACACTACTCATCTATTCCAACTTTTCAACTATGTTAAACACTCATTTTGGTGAATGTTTTTGTCTATAACGGCTATGGGTTTGGACCAAGGGAATGCAGGGCCTTAGAGAGGGATATGAGAGCTTTCAAATGGTTGTAACTCAGGTGTTTTGGATTTAGGATGAAGAAGAAATGAGGTGGTGAAGTTGGGGTATTGCAACAAAAAAATACAAGAAAACACAGTTTTGTTGCCTATTTAGAGGTCCCTTACATGGACAAATAGCTTGTCACGTGGCAATCCACGTCGCTCCTTGGTGGCCTTGCAAGGTACCCTATAGGCCAAACTTTGTGGTCTGGCTAACGACCCTGCCAGATGGCGAAACCACGACCCAAAAAATAGGGGTCGTGCATGGCTTCTTGCTATAATTTCTAGGCACACGGACAAGAAAGAGAAGAAGAAAGAGAGAAGGAGGGGAACAGTGGGCCCCATACACCAGGTCCAACTTGCATAGGGCTTCGACTCGTGTGTCTAGTTGGTCAGCATGGGCCCATGGCTTGTGCCTTGGTTCAACTCGCACAAACCTCATGGCCCTTTCGCCCTAGGCCTCAAAACCCAAAAATCAGATTTTTTTCGTTCTTCTTTTGTGTTATTTGTTTCCTCTCTCTCTCTCTCTCTCTCTCTCTCTCTCTCTCTCTCTCTTCTTTTTTCTTATTCCATTTTTCGGCCATTATGTGTCTATATTTATTATAATTAATTTATCTCTCATTCTTTACAAAATTTTCAATTATACTTCAAATTTTAATATTTATACATTTTTTTTCCAAAACTCACATATTTTAACCAAAAATTAATATTTTGGTCTCAAAAATCAAATAATTACCCAAAAGTTCATAATTTCCTACCTAAAAATTAATAATTACTCCAAAAATTATATTTTCTCCCTAAAAGTCACATTTTCTCAATAATTTATGTATTCTCTTTTCAAAAATTATATTCCTCAATTAATCTAAATTCCTTCAATCAAATGGATAAAATTAGAACAAATTGAAAAAATAATATATTTTCACTAAAAATTTAGAAAAATGCATAAGAATATATATATCAAACCCATTAACTTGGTGTCTCAAAAATATGGGTCATTACATATTTCACTATTATATTATGATTAATATTGGTATTATTCTATTTTATTACTTACTGTTTATTTTTTTAATATTTAATATCCGATAATAGTGTAACGACCCATATTTTTGAATGCTAAGTTGATGGGTTTGATACATGTATTCTTATATATATTTTTTGAATTTTTAATGAAAATACATGAATTGAAGGAAATTAGATTAATTGAGAAATATAAGTTTTGATAAGAGAATACATTACTTATTGAGGATAAGTGATTTTTGGGGGGAGAATATGATTTTTTTTAGTAATTATTTAATTTTTAAACAACCCCGCAAGTGTACGGGATCGTAGTAGTAATAACCGGTAAGACTGGGTATCGTCCTCAAGGAACAAGGGTTGTTGTTGATTTCTAATACCAGAGTTACTAATGATCACAATTTTATCAAGACTAGATTGGATTTGGTTGAATTAATTTCAATACTAGAAATTGATCTAAACAAAGATAATAATAAATTTGAAGAATTCAATAGATAAACATGTCTAGGATAGTGAATGCCGCTGCGTAGTTTGTAAATCTTCATTGTAGTTATGAGTTTGCTAATCTATGAATTATAGCATCAATGGTTAAAATCCTTTCCCAAAGTATTTCAATACTCACTAGATTTGTTTTGTCAAACCCTCTTTCGAGGTGTTCACTTAACAATCTATGTGTTTAGTCTAACAATCCCTGTGCAACTCCCTAGATTGGTCAACAATCTCCCGATCAATCAATTGGTCTAGGTCCAAATTGTGATATCCATCTTTTAGGCTTATCTCCCGAGATAGACTAAAAGATTAAATTCAATACATTATGGCCAGTAGACATAAGGCTTTAAGTCTATACAAGAAGGAATAGAATCTATAACTCAGCAACTACAATTAGATATTACAAACCATGCTTTGAACATCACGTCCAAGACAATAAAACTGATTACCTAGACATGAATGCAAAAGAAATCATAAAATTGAATTGAAAGAAGCAATATATACTCAAATCTCTTTTACAATCTTCAATAATCAATAAAAACCTAGTCTTTCATGCCCTAATAGCCGTCACAGTGTTTCTTCTTCGGTCTCCCCTGTTCTTGACTCTAATTACGCTCTTCTATTTATAGTGCCACACTAAAAAACCTAAAAAATAAGAAAATCTTGCTATAAAATCGAGTGACCTCGGTCAGTGACTGCGGTCCATGCTTTTGATGTCAAAAGCCCAGATTTCTTGCATTCTGTCCACCGCATCTGTAAAGTTTCTGTGCACACCACATTCTGGTGACCGTGGTCTATAGATTAAGGACCGCGGTCACCAGTGCATTATTGACTGGTTCTGTTATTCTGTTATTACTGCGGTCTTTCGTTCTTGGACCGTAGTCTTCTGGTATTTGCTCTTGATTCTATCTCTTTTATGCCTTCTTCTGATGCATTCTTCTGTGTGTTTCAACTTGTATCCTGCAATACATGCAAATTCATTTCCCAAACATCATTTTCTCATAGAAAAATATCAGAGCTATAGAAAACAAAGCTTAAAAGTCATTAAATAATGTGAATCCCTAACTACATGCAACTATTGTTAATTATGCAATTCTTTACTTATATTTTCTCTTATTTCCTATAAAATGCATCCTTTTGCCTATTCTAATGTTAGTTTGCTATTACATGTACCGTAGGTATATGGTTTGTCATATTGTGTGTATAGGGCGTAGCACAAAGTATTTGGAAGGTGGGCAAGAGTCTCTAATTCCAATAGAATGTGACAAGGTGAATTCTCCTTCTACTCAAAGAGAAGGTACTTTGGATAAGAACATCAAGAGATAGGACCCCCTTTCGGTTTAATATCAACCATTACTAAGAAACTATTTGAAACGCCTAATGTATACAAGTGTTTGAATTGGAATGTGCTATTAGTTTTAATTAGTAAATTGGTTGTTTTATGAATAATCAACTAGACTACATGGTCACCTTCCTCTCTTATCTTTTCAGGTAAGTAAACACATGATGATGCATGCTAAAAACTTAGGATGCTAGTTTTTTTAGAAATCTTTCTATATTTAAATGTAAGGGCATATTGCCTAACTTTTGAATGTCTGTTGCAAGTTTTAAATTATTTCTATTGTAATAGTTTCTTTTGATTTAAATTGGAGTTATGTACTTTTTTTTATTAAATTAAATAAAGAATTAGAAAGTTTTCTTTTATCTTTTGGACAATAACCTTGGTATGTGTTACATAAATAAATAAGGCTTGGGATAATTGAATAGAAATTCAAGTGGTGTACTTGTAATTGTAACCGCACCTCGCCCGCCCTATGGTTAGACCAAATTGAAATTCTCAGGGGCTAGGGTTTTACTTCCTCAGGAAACACATCAGGAAAATCTTTGACAATAGGAATCTCATCAATACCAGCTCATGAAGGTTCCTCATCTATGGTGGTTAGAGTAGCTAGAGTATCAATTTCATACTGAGTTGCCATTCTGCCTTTGGCTTCTGATATATCAAAGGCACTACCCTGAAAAATAATAATAGGTTGCCCTGGTATCTGAAATACCACCCTCTTGGCAAAATAGTCGACATGTGCATGGTATTCAGCTAGCCAATCCATCCCAAGTATGTCATCAAACTCTAAGAACTCTAACACCCAAAGGTCAACAATGGTCTCAAAGTCACCCAACCTCAACATGCAACCCCCACAAATCAAATTGTGGTAAATGTGTTCCCCAACTACAGTCCTCAACATGTGCCGGTTATGGGACCAAGGGATTTAATTTCCAATCTATCTACGGCATGTCCAAAGATGAATGATAAGGTAGAGTCAGAATCAACCAATATATATAAGGTAGAATCTAGAATATAAATAGTACCTTCTACCAATGTCATGGTAGCCTCAGAGTCAGCTTGTGTGATAGCCTGTGCTCTTCCTCAAGTGACAGTAGTGGTGGGTGCACTGAAAGTTCGAACAAGCATAGGGCAATCATATCGTTTGTGGCCTGGCTGACCACACTAAAAACATATAATTTGACATCCCTGCTTAGCCTATTATGTCTGAGCCAACCCATAGCCTTTATGCCCTAAATTTTGGCCTCTGCCTCAATCTCTACTTCGGGCCTCATACTGAGTTAGTGGTTATCCCACTGGCTGATATGTCTGAATTAGGGTGGGGACAATTGGGACTACGAAAGATGGCTGACTCTGCACCCTCTGGACTATCCCCGCAAGTATTTCCTCTTCCTCGGGTATCTAACTACTCGAGATCCACCACGATAATCGCCCTGTGTCAATGACTTGGGCTGTAATTATGGCTACAGCTGTACTGTGGTACCCTGTACTATTTGGACCATCAAGCACTCATATCTCCCATAAGTCTCGAACTTTAGTGCATGACTCTATATCGTTTCAAGTGTGGCCTCAGTAGATGTCAATGTTTCCTGCCTAATATTGGCCCTTTGCCCTCGACAGAAGAATCCTGGTTTCTCCCTTGGGTTACCCACTAACTCAAGTACATAAGCTTCTAGTTGGAGAAATTTGTGGCTATACTCCCTCATCGACATGTCATCCTGTCATAGGGTCAAAAACTCTACCTTCTTATGCTCCTTTACTGTCTTAGGAACATAAGCATTCAAAAACAATTTTCAAAAATAGCCCCATGTAGTAATCTACCTCGCAGCCTCATCTTCAGGCATGTGTCATACAAAAAGCACCTGGTTCTCCTTAGACAACTTCAATGTCTCAATGTTCTTCTCAATATTGAGAAGCTAGTTCTCTACTGCATCCAAACTTAGACCACCATGGTACACCTTGGGTCTCAAATCCAAAAATCTCTTCAGGAGGCGTTCATGAGTAGCTTCATCTCCCTATTTCACTAGGGCTACCTCTATAAGGTCTGTAATCCTCTCAGGTAGAACCGATACAGGGGGTGCTACTGACTCAGCCTCAAGCCTATTAAGTCTTTCTCTCAACAAGGCTATCTAGGCTTGAATAACCGTAGTAGATACCCTGATCATATCCTCGAGCCTTTGTATGAGATCTTACTCGGGCTCAATTAGAGGTGGTGGTGGCACGAGCTCTGAGATCTTACGTGGTTTCCCACGTCAAGGAGGCATTGTGGTTTACATAAAACATTAAACTTCCATCAGTTCCCCAAATTAAGTAGACCACAACTTTAAGTAATTATAACAAAAGATAACTACACATTAAGGTAGCTATCTCGAAGAAATAGTCTAAGCCCCAATGTTCAAATTCTAAGTCTTAAAACTCACTAACTCCCAATGATAGTCAAATTTCCTTCAGAAGTTAAAACGTTTTCGTCCATAATTTCGCTATGCTACTCTAAGTAATTATCTAGGGTTTTCCTAACTTTCGTGATTACTCTGAGGTTCTCTAGGTTAACACCAATTGTTATTTTTCAATTGGAAAACCTTGTTTCTGATACCATTGTTGGGACTTCTTTTCCTAAGGAGAAGGACGAACTGACTAGCATAGTGTTCTAACAAACCCTCTTCCAACTAAAGCTCGTCCGAACACTGTTAAGCCTCTTTACAACACTGTACACAACACTATTAGAGTAATCATAAAAGATGTGAAAACAACTAGAACAAATAACTATAGTAGATTTTTTTAGGTCGAATAGAAGTCAACTAGATATATATACAGTCTCCTAAATGTAGCAGTAGTGGAAATGTAATAGTTAGAATATCTACAATGCTTTCCTCACTTTCTATACATCATACTAACACTCAAAATAGTAAACTATATGAAGAAACCTACCAAAATAAACGTGGTGCGCTCTATGCAATGACCACTTTCTTCCTTTTATCTATAAAAGAACTTGAAATGTTAGAGTAGTGAGCCAATTTTGTCCACTATGGCTCAGTGAGTAATGTAGCCTAATCTATAACTTAAAATAAGAATTCTAGAAAACAATGTCATGTATGGATGAACAATAATAATAATGTGAGTGAATTCAACAGTAATGAATGTTAAATCTACAATGCAGTCGTGCATCTTCCATTTTGAAAACCATTTTAATGCTAAAAACACATGTCAGAGCTCTCAATAGCCTACAAGGCAATAATAAATCCACTTGAGTGGGTGTATTCGACATTCAGGCGTATTTTCATATCATATTATAGGGATCCGCCAGCTCATACCTCATGTATGGCGGCCTCAGAACCTCCATAAGGGAGCCCAATTGAACGTACCCTCGAGTACAACGACCACTTGTCCTCAACGCTCAACCATATTCAATGCCCTAACCCACACTCATACCTCAAAGATTCAGTGCACATTATCATATTTAAAAACCCATTTAAAGATTGCAAATGGATTTTCATATGTAATACATTTTATTTATGAATAGAATAACAAGTTAAGTGACAAATTAGAAAATACTACTCATAAGGATGCTCAACTTTCGGTGCTTCTCTATGATCGGTTGCATTCTATTAACGTTTAATCCTACATGATCTACATGGTTTCTTAATATCTATATGAAACTTAACTCAAATCTAACATTATGGTCCTTGGTTAATCAAAGGATTGATGTGGTCAATTGTGGTCCAATTATGTATTTAGTCAACTTTGGTTAGTACAATCAATTCTAATCAAGCCTAATACTAGCTAACCTGTATGATCAACAGGGTCAACATGCTCAACAAGGTCAATTTGTATTAATAAGCCCTTAATTATGACTTAAAATACCAAAAAATTGAATTGTCTTAATATGTTTTACCTTTGGTATACAATAACCAGCCATTTTTATAAATTTCCTGGTTCAATACAATAAATAAAAAATTTTGAATTATTTCTTATGTTACACATTTTTCCCAATAAGTATTTCATAATGTTATATAATATTATATAACATTTTTTCTATTATTTAACATTATTTTACCTTATATACATTTATTTGTTTATTAATTAATCCTCAAATCGCATAAATGTGAATTTAATATATCATTTGACCTCCAAAAATCTTAATTTCAGTGTCATTGAGTTCAAAATTTCATTTTGGATATTTCAATACCTGCCAACTAAAATTTCAGTGCTAATGGGTATACCTTTCTATATCGACTTTCAACTACCATGTAAATTCTTAGGATCCACAAGGGTACAAATAATGTATATATATATATTCTACTCATTAATCTGAACACAATGATATATATTGTGTAGTTTCATTCCTAAGAAAAATACATCTTAGTTTTAGGTCCCACAATAAAATAATACATTTATTGAAAACTACACTATAAAAACTATAATTCACAATTTCTCTATAACAATTCTAAATTGAAAAGAAGATAAAAATTATTTATCCAAAATGTCGAATCTTCAAAAGTGTGGGACTCCCTCTTTTCCTCTTTTCTTTCCTTTTCTTCTTTTTTTTTTCTCTATTTTTTTTTCTTTCTCTCTTTTTTTATTCCTTTCTTTTCTCTTGATCCCGTTGCTCCTCTTTTCTTCTCGGATGAACAAATCAAATGAGATGGAAATGAGCAAGTGAATGAGGGTATTTATAGTGTTGGGTTTGGGGTGGGCCCCACCATCACCGAAAGTCAACAATAATGGCTTCTTCTTATTTCTCCACCTCACCCAAAGCTTATCTCTTCTATACATATATCTACTTATTTCCAAACAACCACATTATCTTCTCCAATATTTTTATTTATCATATATATATATATCCCTATATTCATATACATGCATAAACATGGTGTATATAATTAATTCATTTCTCCATCATTCATTTTTTTTCGTTTGATTTATCTAGCCCACCTTATCCACTATATATATATATATATATATATCCCTATATTCATATACATGCATAACATAGAGGTGTATTGTTGGCAAACCCGCAAGTGTACAAGATCGCAATAGTAATAACCGGTGATACCGGATATCGTCCTCAGGGAAAGTATAAAAAACCCAACTATCTAAAAGCCCAATTTACTATCAATTTAAACTTTATTAAAGCTACAAATTCGATTGATTAAGTATTAAAATTAAACTCTTGAAAACAGTCAAATATAAAACTGAAAAGTAAATTATTGAAAACTCTTTAGATTAAATTATCTATGATAGTAAACTTTCTTGTAATCACCTTCAATTGCTATTTTAATTAATCATATTCCTTTGTTCTGTAGGTTCTAGCACTAGTCTTCAAAGCCTTCTCCCGAAGTACCAACACCTATTAGTCTAATTACTAATACCCTCTCTCGAGGAGTACAGTTAATAGTCTAATGCATTAAACACAAGTATAACGTGCAACCTCCTAGGCAGTCAACAACCTCCCGGTCAATTGATTGATCTAAGTCTATAATTTGATTTTCAGATTATTAATCCTCTCTCCCGAGTTAGATTAACATTCTATAATCATTCCTTTTATGGCCA
>JAJIYU010010244.1:0-16262 GCA_030144865.1 Tinospora cordifolia | reverse complement strand
TTTAAGTTCAAATTATCCTAACAAATTCGAGGCACAAAATCAAGCAATTCTGCAGTTAGAACATGACTTCGATCTTTTGCGGCAATTCTGCAGTTTGGACGAGGTTGGGGTGTCCCTCCTATATCTGAAGTGGAAATCCTTCTCCAAATTCTGCGATTCTTCGTAAAATCTTGCTTACCCGCGATGTGCGATTGTGTTACTTCACCTCAGATATCGTTACCTGGACTCAGATGCCAAGAATTTGGGTCGCGTAGCTGCTATTTGAAGCTCAGCACCTGTAGAATTGCATACCCAAGGAAGACGGATATCAGCAGGAGCCGGGGAGAGACTTCAAGTTCCGATAGGCCACGTTCTGGAATTGGCGAATTTCGTAATATTAGGGGAAATTGTTTGCAAAATGCAGGTGAAGGAGCGCGGTTGAATTTGAAGTGTTGTATAAATGTGAGGTCGGAGAGCTACGAGCTTTTCAATGAGTTTGGATTTGAGGATAAACGCGACAAGAGTTTGGACATCAAAACACACAGTAGAGATGGAGAAGTAGAGCGTGGCTTTCCGAGTTCGGTGAGGGAGGCGGCTAAGGTGGAGGAATCAACGAGTTTCGACGTTTTGGAGTTCAACAGTGATTGTGATGATCAGAAGACTGGTTCTGCTTCTGATTCAAATCAAGCTAAATGCTTAAGTGATGTCGGTTCTACATCAGAAGACGCAGGGCAGTTTATTGGAAGGTTTGATGTGAGAAACGGAAGGCAAGTAATTAGAAGATCTAACATGCTAGCAAAGCAAGTGATCAGTATGCAATCTGCTCTGAGCCTGGGCTTCATCTCGCAACTCTGGCTGGACACCTGCTCTGTAAGTGCCCACGATGTTCATCTCTATCAAATATTAAACGCCTAAAGTTTTTCAAGAAGAAATGCTCCTTTAAGGTGCATGTTCGGTGTTGTCGAAACTCTTAGTCCAGTGCCCATTGTAAAATTTCTCAAAATCATTAATATATAAGACCCCTCTTCCAATTTTTTTAATAAAATTTTGAGTTTTTTTTTGTTTTTTGTTTTTTGTTTGTTTTTTTTTTTTATAATAAAGTTGGGTGTAGTTCTATCAATTATTCATTTTGTGTTAAGGAATCAATAATTATCCCTTATTTTAAAATGTGGGAAGTTGGAGTACTTATGTCATATATTCTTAGATCGAGTAGCTCTCTCCTATTTCTTTGGAGGGGTGGACTTGAACTTTAGTTGCATATTGCAAAATCACTATAATTTAGTATTATAGTATTAGAATTAAAGATTTTAATATGATTTAGAAGAACAATCTTGAAAATATGGATAATATGGCTTCACTGTAGAAAGTAGAGAGTACTTGTATTATAGATAGATATAAAACATATAGATATAGATATACGTATAGACATATATTGGCTATTTTCATGAAGACTCCTTCCCTTCTGAATACTTTGTGCAGTGGATGGTGGTTGTAGTTGAAGTCAGGCCAAGTATGTTTTCTGGGGAAATGGAGAGATTTCTACTAGAGGATGTATGCAAGGTACTGGGAACACTCTTTTTCTTTTCTTTTCTTTGTTGGTCTGTTCTCAACTTTGAGTGCATGGTGCGTGGGAGTGAGATTGTAGAGTATATATTAGAGAAACTTGCTATATTGTTTCATTATGTGCATAATGGTCTGTTGTCTTCTATACGAGCAATTTGCTATTTTATAGGAGTTTGCAAATGATGATCAGTTGTCAGCTTCAGCAGTTGACATAACTGAGTAGTGTTCCCTTCTGAGTTTCGATGGGTGCACACTTCCATCGGTATGGATTGTATCAAAATGATTGATTGGATAATTATGCTTTCTGTTAAAGAGTTTATTGATTGAATAATTATGACTACTCGTGCAGTTGATACTTTGGTCTAGATTTAGGCTTCCCTGTAAAGGAAGTCAATGTAAAACATTGAGAGTTGTTTGTCCTCAGAGGAGCTCCATTGAGCACAAACATTATATGAGTGATACGTGCCAGGTTCATAACATTTACGGTTCCCTGATTTATATATGTTGTGGAATGTGCGTGGTATGCATATACTTCTTATGTTACAATTCCTTAC
Organism: Tinospora cordifolia; assembly: GCA_030144865.1. Lineage (NCBI taxonomy): Eukaryota > Viridiplantae > Streptophyta > Magnoliopsida > Ranunculales > Menispermaceae > Tinospora > Tinospora cordifolia. The sequence goes on along the minus strand of JAJIYU010010244.1, from coordinate 14,166 downwards.
ATGAACCATGTGATTGATAAGATGTTTCTATGACTGATTTTAGTGAGAATACTTTCTCTGTTTATGTCGGCTTGCATGTTTGCCCACGACACAAACTCAATTGGACCTAACCCAACAAATATACCTGAACAAATCATGAAATGTCCATGCCCAGTAAGGGGAATCGTCCATTTCTCAATGTTCATGTTGTGCTTATAATGATTATGGTAATTGTTGCCTTTGAAGTTGTAGTTATTTAGATCACTAAAGGGCATTTGTTTGAGACCAAAAAAAAAAAAAGGTTTTTGAGAAATATATTCTTAATTTTTTTTCCATAATTTCTTTAGTCAGTTTACATTTAATTAAAGAGGACCATATATTGAGTACGAATAGGAGAAGGTTATTGACTAGAAAAAGTAACCATAACCTACAAGAGATCCTGTTTGAAGCCATGTTGTCTCTAGTTTGGCATAAAAAATGCTAACTTTGAGATAATCTTTTATGTTCGACGAGGACATTAGGCTGCATCTTTGATTATGATTGTCTCATATTAGTCCAGAGGAAAAGTTAGCAAGCTCTAGATGCAAAACAATTTCTTACCATTGATGCTTTTTCAAAGCTCAAGTTGCGATGAAGCAAAACTGGGGAACTGTGCATTTAGAACCTAATAATATTGGGTGACAAGAGTTGTAACAAATGCCAGGTTCTCGTTGTCCATGGTTCAAAATATGCCTATGTAGGATATTTGGCCCTTAAGAGGGGTGGATTGTGGTATACTCCCATCATTTGATAGTAAATTGTGTGTGATCCATCATTATTACGTGGACTTTGTTTGCTCTGGTATTTGTTATGTTGAGACTCATTCACTTATCAGTATGTTCAAAATTATTTCCAGGTTGGAGACGTTGTGCTTATCCAAGATGAGAGTACGTTGGAGAATGGCATTAAAATGGTTGATCTTGATACTTTGGTAAGTGCTTGCTACTAACTTACATCATATCTATGATAACGTCAGTTAGTGGTTACAGGTCGCGAATCTATTTATCTCATTATGTTAATGATTATGTTTTACTAAAGTATTCAACTTTTCTTTTTTCATTACTGTATTTGACAAACTTCTGAGTTTAATATTGCCATGTAGGAATATTGACAATCTTATTTTTCATTGTCAAGTCATTGAAATAATAACTACCAAATTTATTTTTGTGGTTGTCCATCTTTCTTGCAGTACATGTTCTAAGGAATGGTTACTTTCTTGGTTGTTAGGTAGGATACAATGTTATAACTCCAAGCCGACACAGTATTGGAAAGGTAAGCCAAAGGGTGTCTGCCTTGGCAGTCAGTGCATTCAAACACCATTAATATCATTTGATTGTCATGATTTTCCACTTGTATTGATTGTTGTTTTTACCTTCCCAGGTACGAGGATATACATTTGACATCAACTCAGGGGTTGTGGAATTACTTGAGCTTGACTCATTTGGCGTCTCTGTTATTCCATCTAGTTTGGTGCGTGGATTTCCTTTATTATTCTTTACCATTTTTGCAAGTATTGATCAAGATCATGCTCACCACTTCTTTAAGTTGCTTGTGATTTTGATCTGTTTAATCTGCATAAGATGAGCTGATCCTGTATTGCCCTGAAAAAGAGGGGTATAAAGGTGAACTTTCCTAAAATGGTGGTGGAAAAGATCCATGATAAAGTTTTAAATGCAAGAAACCTCTATATTTCAGGTGAGCACATATGCTTTGCTTGTGGAGGATGTGATTGGAGTAGAAGCTGACACGGTGATAGTGCAAGAAGCTGCTGCTTCCAGGATGCAAAAGCTTACCAAGGTCTGTCTCTGTGTATACTCTCTTCTGCATTTCATGTCCTTCCTCTTAAGATTAGTGTTTACTGCATGAAGCTTCTCTGTATGTGGGGTTTGTATCTGTACACAAGCTCATTTCCACACCCATATTACATGATACCTAGTTGATATGAAACTTTTTGAGCACCAGTTAAGATTTACCTCTCAGATTCCGTGTGTAGCTTATTTGATGGTTAATGTTTATGAAGTAGGTCTTTCTCTCTCTCTCTCTCTCTCTCTCTCTCTCTCTCTCTCTCTCTATCTCTCTCTATACATATATATATATAGGTGATATGATATATATCACCTCACCTTACCTTCTCGCATTTTCTTGAACCTTTGAAGAAACTTGTACCTGCCTCGGAAAATGGATAAGACATTCTGGATGTCTTCAGATCAGTGTCCCTTGGTTCAATATTGCTTTAGATTGATATTCAGATGCACAAAGATGCAATATTGGCTCAGATGATGGACTTAGCAGTCTTGAATATCAGTGAGCAAAGGCTGAAAACATCCACACCATGTGCTGAAGCTACCATGCGATTTCTTTTTCAACAGCAATGAGTTTGAATTGATTTCTTATTATTCTTTATTTTTTCATTCTTAGGGCTTCTGGGATGCTCCAAAAATTGGAGCAATAAACAATAAGGTTGAAGAATTTTCCGAGTTGGAAAGACTTCCGCGTGGAAAGTATAGTCGGCGGCAGAGGCAGCAGCGTAGACACAGATTAGAAAATGTTGATAATGATTGGCAGCTTCCCATGGATTATCTTTGAGTCTCTGGCTGTTCGTCACTTCCTACTGCCCGGGGAGGGAGCAGCTGGAAATGGACTTATTGCAAGGTAGCTCGTGTACATTATTTCATATTCATATCTAGTCTACGCCAAGCAGCATCAACATGTTGGTGCATTTGCTGTTACTACTGTTGTGTAACGCCATTGGCAGGGATGAAATTCCATCTGCTGCATGTTAAGAAGAATTGTGTTAACAGGTACAGTTCTATTGAGAAATGACATTTATATGTTGGATAAACCTTCATTAAAAATAACTTCAAGGGACATCTTACTGATGATATTTGATATTTCAAAGCTTTCATACTTTTATCATTATTATTGTTATTGCTTCCTTGAAAGCCAAGGATGGTGAGAACAAGTGATGGTACAGTATGGTAAATTTTATAAATAACATTGGCAGGAAGGCAACCATGGAGGTTGGAGGACTATTCGATTCAGCAACTCAGAGAAGCAAGGCAAATAAATCCCAAGGTGGTGATGAAGAAAGGGTTGTGATGGCATTGCAATGCATGTACTTCCATCAGTGGCCACTTTTCGGTCAAAGTTCCTTCTGTTCAGGTATGGGAACTTTGTCTAACATTGTCTTGATGTAGACACATGTAGCCTTGTCGACTTCTTTGTTGTCTATGAATCTGAATTTCAGGCACTCAAACACAAAAGAACTGAAACTGAGGTACTTCTTCTGTTTATATGATCTGATAACCTACAGGAAAGAATCCTAGCTTTTAATTTAAATTACAAGTTTCACACACACATCTGTTACAACTATGGTAGAAGAATATCTATCTTCTAAAATTCTAGAATTATTTAGAGCAGCTGGAATTCCTAGTAAGCTACTTCAACATTCCCCCATAATTGAAAGGTGAAAAAATACACTGAGATTGGGCCTCTTTGGGACGAATTGTCCACTAGATTGTGAGCTTTAATTAAACAATCTGCAACTTGATCACATGAAGGCGAATACCTAACATCAAGTTCTTTTGGGAGAATCATGTTCCAAACAAATTGTTTATCAAACTTTATATGCTTGGTCTGAGCATGAACTGTAACTGTGGGATTGGCACTCAAAGATGAACATGAAGTTCTGAAACAAAGACTGGAGCCACTTGATCTTAGTTAGAAGCAGCTTGTGCCAGTGGCCTGTATTCGGATTCTGCACTCTGGCCCAGCCACAACGCTTGTGTTTCTTGAATTGCCAAGATATGAGACAATATCCAAGAAAGATGCAATAAGCACCTATTGACTCCCTATTTAGAGATCATGCCAGATAGGTAATTAGTTATTGCATCAATATTAGTGATTTGGAACAAAGCAGACTTAAAACTCTCATGATTTATCCTCCTCGGAAGAAATGGGTAATTGTTTTATTGTGCAGTTGCAGGTTGTTGTTTAGCTAGCGTAGGATGCATCAACCCTCTACTCTGTTCCCAATTACAGGCCCCTTTTGCCTCAAGGTTGTCAAAAGGGAAAGTAACACTTCCGACATGACAAAACTTTGTAAGGACAAAGGTATCAATTAGGAGTTAAAAAGTTTCATCTTTAGTTTTTCTTAAAGCACTTCTTTTTCTAAGAAAAGTTGGAAGTTGGTCTTTCGAGTTTTAAGAAAAAAATAAAATCCAGCAAGATCTTGTTCAGTCAGTTTTGAGTCCACGCCATGGGGGCTACAATTAATAATAATTAACAGTAGGCAGTGGGGTTGCAAAAACATTCTTATTAGAAGTCATACCAGCTTGGTGGCGCCAACAAGCGCAATTAAATTGAATTTTTCCGTGAGGCTGTGAATTGCGTGGGCCAAGCTTAGTCCCCAGGCGCTGTGTCCCACTAGAATCACCCGCCCATACACCATTAAACTCATTGAGACCATTAGGAATTTCCCCCTATCGTCTATGCCGAAAATTCCAAATCAGAGCAGAGTAGAAAGAAGAATATCGTGAGAAAGAAAGAAGGTTTGCCTTGCTTAAAGAAAATAGCCATAGAAGAAAGAGTATATCTGTAATGTATGTTAGTGCCTTCCTGTTTCCATGCAATGAGAGAATATCTGGTCATCGATGAGACGGATGGTAATAATCCCCGAGTGTGACATAAGTTTTAAGATCAGTTGGATCAGTGCCTCGGCTTTTGAGGTCTGGGCATGACACATGGCGCCCAAATTTCTCGAATAAAAGCTTGATTTTGTATAATAAAAAATTTTAATTATAAAATTGGTTTTAAAAAATTTATATTACTTTAGGTCAGTGTAAGACATATTAGCGTTATATTTGTATTAACTTATCTCAAAATATTTAGATTTTAAAAAAGATAATGATGGTATATGCTGGGAAATACAGTTTCGTTTTCCTTGTTTTTTTTTTCAAAATTGCACACATTTTTTTGACAATTTCACATACTTTTACTAAAGTTTGTAGAAAAAATACAATTTTTTTTTATGGATGAAAAATAAAAGTTCTCTTTTTCTCGGTAAAAAGGAAATTTCTGAAAAAAAAGGCAAAACTGCTATGATAATAAAAAATAAAAAAGGCAAAAAATTCATCCCCAATAATTAAAAAATAGAAAATCGTTTCATAGTTTGTTTTCATTAGACTTTGAATTGAGCAAATGATGGCATGGTGTTGAAAAAATAAAGATTTTACAAAGTGTCAAAGAAACTTCTATATTTTTCAAAAACTTCTTAAATATTAATAAAAAAATTTTTTATTTTCAACTTTAAAATATAGTATTTCTTTTTTTTACTAAAAATTTAAATATAACTAAATAAAATCAAACTATAGTCGCATGATTTTTTTTAAAAAAATGGATATGATTTTGTAAACCTATTCTAGAATTTTTTTTTAAAAAAATTAGGATGCTTATTTCAATCTTTTTTTCATCAGAATTTCAATATATTTGACAATTTTGATTAAATACACACATATATCACGGATGGCAATTGTTCATACATACATACATACATACATATATATATATATATATATATATATAATCAAATAGAACAGTTTTAACAATTTCTTGCCACAACTCACTTTTTCCAAACTAATTTCTCCAATTTATTCATCTAAACGTTGGTGGAGTTACAGTTGTAATACACGTAAATACTATTTATTATTCATGGGATTCGTCAAGTCAAGGAGCACAAAGGCACAGTACCCGCTCCTGAATAGCAATGCAGATTCGCTGCAATCTTCATCAGTATTTGGAACACCTCCAACGGTACAGCGCAAAAGACAGCGTGATCGCTATCCACCGAATACACTTTAGACGGTGGCCACCTCTTCACCATCGACTCTTGCTGTTTTGGCGTCAGAACTCTGTCGTACAAGCCCTTGATATAGACACGTGGAATCTTATCCACTTCGCGGTTGTTTTTCGTGAATCGTGCGGCTCGTATCGCCTGAAATGGCCCGTCCTTCCGGAGCATCGAAGCTAGGGTCGCATCCTATGTATCAAAATTTTCACAAACCATGCTGTTTGTAGTTAACACGGGGTGAAAACTAGATGATCATCCGTTCAGTAGGGATGGAATTTACCTCTGGAGGACACGTGCGTATTCGCATGTTGGATTGTGGTTCGCGCACGTGCTGCTCCACGGGGTGGGTTGCATTTGAGATGTCGCTTTCCGGCCGGTTTGTGTTCATGTGGGGGGCTGGAATCCCCTGTTTCATTGAAATTGTTAAGTAAGAATTATATATTTACAAATGAAAAGAAATAAAGTTGTGTTTGGTAAACAAATTCTTTTTTTTTTCATAATTATTCAATTAAAATCATTATAAAAAAAATAGTTATGAATTACAAAAAAAAATTATATGAGAAAATAATCTATAATCTGAGTAAATTTTTATAAAAAAGGACGTGGACTTTAGAAAATTGTAACTATGAGCTAATGGGTTGGAATGAGCACCACTAGTTCAAGTGCTCACTGATTGTGTGTTTTTTCAAACAGTTCATCCTACATAAGCTCTAAGGCCAGGAATATGATTGAACTTGAACCCTAAAAAAATCAAACTATTTTATATGTTTTTGCTTGATCGAAGGTCTAGATTCGGGATATAGAGTAATTAAAAGTTATAAAAAACTGAATTACATCTCTTAAATCTTGGTCTGTCAGGAACCCAGACCGCAGCATCGTTGCAGAAACGAAGACTGCGACATGGATTTTATGAGGGAGCTTATGAATCGCATGTGTCAAGCTGACTCCCCCGGCACTGTGTCCCACCAAAATCACCTGAAAAGTCAGTCAACTATACTCATCAGTCATCAATCCAGCTAGCTTCAGATTTGAAAATACAGAAAGAGAGAAAGAAAGAGAGATTAGTGTGGTTGCGCGCCTTTTCGTTGTGCGGTAAGGAGGAAAGGAATTGAATGAGAGGGTAGTCATAGTCTTCGAAAGTATGGATTGTTTTGGGATCTGTTGGATCAATTCCTCCGCTTTTAAGGTCCGGGCAAGAAACTTTGTACCCACATTTCTCCAAAAGACTACGGATTTTGTAGAAACTCCAACCTCCGCCTCCAAAACCGTGCACGAAAACGAAGTGCAACATTAACAGCGCTGACTGCGTCGCCGTCACAAAATGATCTGCTCTGTTATGATAAGAAACACATCCTGTTTGTTCAACATTCACTACCATCTCGTTCATCTCTCTCTCTCTCTCTGTCTTCTCTCCCTCTATCAATCCCTTACTTGCTATAGCGATCGTCTGCTCCCTTTTATAGGAAACCAGTTCCATCGTAGTCGGTTTCTTTCCTTCAACGCAGCTGCCGTGTCCAACTTTCCTTGAGACAGGCAGGAAAAATGTTGATTAATGTGATTTTGTTTGAATGTAGGAATTTTTTTTTTCTAATTATTTGAATTGGAAATAATCTAGATTTAAATTTGTTAGATTTCTTGGAGATAATCCATATTGATTATGGCGATTTATTAAATGATTCTTGCTTAATTAAAAATAAAAAAATGTGAGCTGTCAAACTTAGAAAGTTTGTGTTAGAGTAATGCTAAATGAATCCTAAACAATATTATTTATAATGCCACGTCAGCTTTTAATTTTAATACATTATTAAAATAAGAAAACTTAATTAATAAATAAACTTTTTTAGCAGTTGTAAAGATTTCAATCTCTTCATATTTCATGTGGGTTTTGTCAGGCTTTCCAAAATCCCTTGATTATATATTTATTATTAATTGGTTGTATTGCCAAAAGCACTTGATATTTCATGGAATTCTCTAAGGCTTTATAAAATCTTTTATCTGAAAGTTGGTAATTAAATATCCACTCCTTTTTCACTTTTTTTTTATTTAGGGGTTGTTTGGTATACAAATTAAATAAGATAAGATAAAAATTAGTCCTAATTCTATGCCTGGGAGTAATATAGAATAGGATAATTTTTGTTCAGGCCCAATATTTTATTCCATTATGGTAAGATTACTCAATCTCACCAAAACTGGTGTGATTAAATAATTCTATCAAAAAAAATATATTTTATTTTAAAATTTATTTATATCTAATACTATCTCATCTTATTTTATCCTATAAAAATAATTATATCCTATCTTGTATATTAAACGAACTCTTAAAGAGTTAAGGTGTGTGAATAATTTTTTTATTGCAAGAGGTAAAGAATTAAATTAGACTATAATGCCCATAAATAAACAATATCATAAGTGGTAATACATAAACTTCTTTAAAAAACATAAAGATTATCCTCAGATGTTTAAGTTTGATCCTTGGATTTATATATATATATATATATATATATATATATATAAAGAAGAAAGGATAGGGAGAAAAAGAAAAAAAGAACAGTGAGATGCCCTAATATTTTGCATTATTGAAGTGCTGGGCAGAAATAGAACTGCCACTCGTGTCATTTTTAGAAGGAAAGAAAATAATTAATGCGTTCATTTGCAACTTGCAAGGGCCCACGCGCCAGCAGTAAGTCGGTGAGGTACTTTATATACATTGTACTGAAGCGAGTTGGTGGAGTTGTTGACAAGAATGTTTTGGTTTCAATCCTTTTGCAATCTATTTTGTATTATTTAACTTGGAAGGAAAAAATACAAAGGGTATGCTCATTTAAAGTTATTTATCATCAATTAGTAGAAAAATTTACAAATTTAGTAATTAATAAAGTTTACCACTTAGGAAAAAATTTAAATAATCATAGCTTTTATTCCAATTTGAGTGGTCCAAAATGTATTATTTCCTCCTTTTAAACATTTTTAAGTTACTTAAATTAAAGCTAAAACACAAAAAGTTATAATCATATCCAAAGTTTAATTATATTCATGTGTTAATTAATTAATCGGCATTTAAATCATAAATGACCATAATTTTTTTAAAATTTTAATTCTAATTTTGAAAAATTCAAAATATATTACGAAAAAAGAGATCTTTTCAATCTATTTTAAAATGACTCTAATTGAAATGAAAATGAATAAGTTTAAACCATTTACTCTCACGTGATTAATAATGTGTTAGAAAGATTTTTTTTTTTTGTTTCTTACTCTTTTTAATTCGTTTTGAATTATTAAAGTTAGATTTTTTAAAAAATGTAGAAAAGCAAAGGTCCTAAGATTTGAATATGTGAATTTGAATAATGTCAGTGGCTATAGATTTCTGAATAATGTGAATAATTATAGTACTGCAATTATATAAAAATAAAATCATAATAATCAATTTATATAGCATTATTATAATTTTATTTTTTATTTTTTATATAGCTTGGGAGATGAAATAGTTAGTACATGGAAATTAAAATGGTGAAACACGAAGGAGTTAATCAATGCCAACGTTACGTACCATCTTCGATCAGGGTGAACTCAGCGAACTGGTTCTTATTGGAGTTGGGACGTCAATTTCTTACCGCGTCTGGGCTGTCCTTCGAGTTACGTAACAGAGTTACTCTTTTTTTAAATTTAGAAAGAAAAAAAAAAATAAAACTTACAAAAGACCATTATGATTAATTTGAGATTAGTCCTTCTAATGCTACTTTGAAAGTGATTTCGTTCAAACTTTGTCAACAATGAGAATCATAGTTAGCTAATAATTTAGGGTTGATGGAGATGTGTGTGGCTAAATATTAGTCACCAATCCACCATCCATTCCCATATGTTGATTTTCCATTTTTTTTTATTTGATTGTTTGTTCCGAAACCCAAGTTTACGTTTGAAGGTTTTTTTTTTTTCTTTTCTTTTCTTTTCTTTACTTTAATAAAGTGATTGTTAAAAAAAGATTATATAAAATAATTTTAATCATGTTTATTCTAACTTCAAAAAATTAAGAGATTTTAAAAGTTATAGTGTTTATTTTTTATAATTTCTTCAATAAGTAATTTTATAGTAAATTGATGATTTTAATCTTCTCGATAAAATAAAATAAAATCCTATTGTTAAGATAAAATGATAATTTTAATATAATTTAAATATTAGAAGTTGTAAAAACTGGTGCATAGAGAATTATTTCGCTTGTGATTATTTATGGTGAGATTTCGTAAGTTATTTTGTCAAACACCAAAATTTTTACCCCTAATATCAGTTACTAGTTCTCCTCTCATCTATTAATTAATCGACTCAATTTACCTGCTTTTTATACAGTCACATAAAGATTTATTTTTATCTTTTAATATACAAAGATATCAAGAACACCCTTTTCATTCTACTATCATTTATTATTTATTTAGGCAGCAATATTTTAAATCCAAATATAATCATCTTTTTATTTATTTATTAAGATAGCATTTTTTTTCTTAAATCCAAATAGAATTATTTCTATCTTAAATCTTAGAAACATACAAATGCATGTTTTTACTTATGTACTTATTTATTTCTAAAAATATAACAAACAAATAAATAAATAAGAAAGCAAAAAAATATGGATTTCTGTACTACTAAGATTTTGTACTAATGTTATATATACATATATAACATTAGTTCATTAATGATGAAATAATAGAATATGATATTGATTGAATGATTTACAACAAAACTTACAATGAATATAAATAGATAAATTCTTAAATATATAAAAGAAAATAGAATACGAGATATGGAGTAAATATTATATCGTAATATCTTATTTATATGATACAAGATATTACAATATTTAACATAAAATATATTAACAATCAATAACTATGATTGTGTGATTAATATTTTAATATGACAGATACTAAAATAATTAGTATTACAATTTTTTTATGTAAGTGTGGGATTTAAAATTATTAAATAAAAAGATAATGTGTCTCAAGACATGCATTATTTTACTTGGTGCAAGTAAGTATCATAAGTTTATAAAATATATGATTGCAGTAGTCATTTAAGCATTGTCTAATATGATACATAAATCTATGTATAGTGGCTCGGCCTTGTTGCCTGTCGGATTTGAAGCTAATTAAAGATGCTAAATGTTGGAAGGGCAAACTTAAAACGAGTCAAATTTAATTAGAAATTGGTTTTCTTTGAATGAAATTGTCGAATTGATGCACACAGCACCTCCAAGTCGAAGGCATGTGGGGTCTTGTTGCTGAATGAGGTTTGCTTCTTTCCCTTCTGATAGCAGACCGGGAACCCAATATTTCTACGTGTGGCACCCACTGAAACTGAGATTTCCCTTCCCTTCACCCTGCTTGTCTTTACATAGGTAGTCAAAGGGCATACTTAAAACGAGTCAAATTTAATTAGAAATTGGTTTTCTTTGAATGAAATTGTCGAATTGATGCACACAGCACCTCCAAGTGAAGGCATGTGGAGTCTTGTTGATGATGATGAGGTTTGCTTCTTTCCCTTCCGATAGCAGACAGAGAACCCAATATTTCTACTTGTGGCACCCACTGAAACTGATAATTTCCCTTCCCTTCACCCTGCTTGTCTTTACATAGGCAGTCAAAGGGCACACTTAAAACGAGTCAAATTTAATTAGAAATTGGTTTTCTTTGAACGAAATTCTCGAATTGATGCACACAGCACCTCCAAGCGAAGGCATGTGGAGTCTTTGTTGCTGAATGAGGTTTGCTTCTTTCCCTTCCGATGGCAGACAGAGAACCCAATATTTCTACGTGTGGCACCCACTGAAACTGATATTTCCCTTCCCTTCACCCTGCTTGTATCTACATAGGTAGTCAAAGTACTGTATATTATATGTATTAATTCTGAGTTCTTGGTTTTCCATTTATTCTAGATATTGCTTAGCTAGGAGCCTTGGATCGGTCGGCCCGGTCGGGCGCTTGTAGTGCCGTTCGCAATGTTGATGCATGCATGGGAGTCCTTGTGCGTCATCTGTATTGACTGCGTTGGAGCGTAACCTGTGCCAAGCATTGCATATGTTTCCATATCTGTGTGTTTGCATGAGCGCCTTTTAAACGTTTTTTTTTTCAACTCTTGACTTAATTAATTAATTCTTTTTGACTATGCCTCACTTGGTGTATTTAGAATTTACTAAACCAAACCAATTTAATTAATTTAAAAAGTGAAATTATACATTAGCATTAATAATTCGTAAATGTTTCTACCTTATCAAATAATTGTTATGGAAAATACTTTTGACATATTTTACATATTACAATATATTCCCCTTTTTTTTATAATTTTTTAAATTATTCGGCCTAAATTTGAATAATTAAGTTTGCAAACATTTAGATAGGGTATCTTTTTGGACCAATTACATTAGTTCGGCTCGGTTTTTCTATTTTTTGAGTGTAGAAGTATATAGATATGTGTATACTGCATTAAGTACATGCGTACATATATTAAAAATATATGTTATATATCTAAATTAAATTATTTATTAGAAATATGAATGTTTGATAAAAAAATGGATTAAGAGAGAGAGAGTGTGTTATAATGGGTTAGTAGGTGAATAGTGGTTATAATGGTATATATATCGTATATGTGTTAGAAATATGTGTATTACTTATTATTCATAAATTTTGGTATTTGTTACATATTAAAAAAATATGGCGTAGCTTCATTAATTACTCAAATATTAAATTTTGGTATTTGTTAAAATGGCTTATGTAATTTAATTGTTAGAGTAAATCACTTTTGGTTTATCAGTTGTGAATTAACTTTTTGTCACTTCTCTTATTATGATTATGTTAAAATTATCAATTTTGCTCTTAATTAAAAAATATTTTTTAAAAGAAGGTTAAAGTTGCCAATTTACTATAAAAAACATTTAGTTTAGCTTATAACAAATAATACCTTAATTTTTAGGTTCATTTTTTATAAGTTATAACAAAAACAATTAAAATTATTTTTCATAATACTTTTTTCAATAATCACTTTTCATGATCAAAAGTTTAAAGCATAATTTTGAACAAATAAGGCAATTATAATCACACAAAAAATGCAAGTACTATAGTTATTTTAACACGATTCTGTGTAATGTAACTGAAATTGATTATGCACGATGAATGTAATCATATAACTGATTGTGGCCAATCAATAAGAGTTTTTTTTAAAATATTTTTTAGAACAAGAACAATTTTTAGGTAGTATTTGGTAACTCTTATTAAAACTTCTTATTTTGATTAGTCTTATTAAAATATAACATTTAAAAAAATAGAGTGTTTGATAGCTTAATCTTAGTTCTTAACTTTGTATAATATAAGCTATTTAAAACTTTTTAAAATTCAATGTTCTCGAAATAAAAATATTGAATTAAATAAATTTAAATTATTGGTTTTAATAAGTATTAATATAGAAAATATAATTAAATATGTATATTCACATCATTAATTAAAATATTATTTAATATGATTAAATTTCTAAATAAAACTGTTATATAAAACTAATAATTTTTATTCAAATGACCTAAATTAACTATATTATAAGTGAAAAATAAAAATTTGTCAAGCTTGCTTAATGAACGCCCTATTTTTAGATAAGAACTTTTTATGTTATTATTATCAAATAATTTATAAAATATAAGCTCTTATTTAACTAGTTCTATTATAAAAAGCTTTTAAAAATAAACATTAAATATTTAAGAAGTAAAGCTACCAAACAAGTCCTTAATTAAATTGAAGTAGAAAAAGAAACATGATTATAAACTTAAAAAAAAAAAAAAAAGAAAAAATTTGAGTAAAATTTTTATTGCTGTAAAAAAACACTTTTTTTCAAAATTGCTAACACTTTCCGGTAGATGTCCTAAACAAACAGGTCCTAGATCAGGTGATGATAGAAATAAGATGAGTCGTTGCATCCGAATGGAAAAGCATGGCAAGGTTGAATGATTGAGGACGCAATCACAAAAGTTGCGTAACTGAGACTGAGAGTACTAAACAGACATCAGTTTGACGAGGCAGAGTGGATATATATTGAAATGTTCCATGCATCTTCAAATTTCATTCCATGTATTGCTATGCTTTTTTCAGAACTTTTCAGAAAAAAAAAAAAAATCTCTTTTTATATGTTTTGGAATCCGAATATCATAGAACTTTTTTTTTTTTTTTGAGAAATATTGAAAAACATTTAAAATTCAAACAAAGGTTATGAAATGTAAGTTCAACTGTTAATTTTATTATCCTGACAATGTATACATATTTTGATAATTT
>JAJIYU010010243.1:0-16318 GCA_030144865.1 Tinospora cordifolia | reverse complement strand
AATTGTTTTACCTCAGTCTCTTGCATTATTTATTTATTTATTTTTCGCGGGCATTCCTTCATACATAGCTTGTGCCTTCCAATAGTTACATAATCACTCAATTACTCGTTTGATTGTGAAAACTGACACTCGAGCAGCTGATTTCTAGCTTGCCTCCCATGACACTCCACTCTTCTGTTCATAAGCAACAGTTTACAGTTTTACTTATTGCTTACTCATTTTCTGCTCAAGTTTAACTATAGATGATGGGGATGCAAGACACCTTAGTCTCAAAGTTCCAATGCCAGATGCCTTTGAGATATCCTCAGTGGGTTCTTTGGTTTCCCCTTCTAAAGTTTAATGGCTCAAACGTAGATGCACTAACTCAAACACCTTTTAACTGGAGTAAATCCAGATGGTCACTGTAAGCCGTGTGTACTCGAGAAAGCATATATGGTCATTCCTGTTGCAACAGGTATTTCATGCTTAAAAAAAATCCTAAACATTCTCTACTCTATAATTATGTTTTGCTCACAACTTGTTGGTGTTAACAGCATCTGGTCTGCATTCTCCAATTGAAAAGAAGGAAGGAAGTCTCTAGGTCACAGACCTTGATAGCACAAATGGAACATTCATCACTGAAAAAAAGCTATGACCCGATGCAGTTGCCAATGTATTACCTGCAGATCATATTACATTTGGTACTTTCCCTTTTCAATAACTAATTAATTGACACGGTTTTGAGCTTTTGAAATACCATTTTTTCAGGCTTATCATTGTTGCCTGACTCTACAAGGACTAGGCACTTGTTTTTGATGAGAATATTACCTCGCTTGTGGACATATTGTTAATCCACGTGAACTTGTCTTCACCTCTGTGCTACAACTCTTGTATTTTGTAGTTTCTAACATATATTCCAACTTTTGATTGGTGTTGCACCATTGATTATGATACATGTAGCTGAGTCTCTCTCATTCCTTTGAAGGGGATAAACATAAATGGTTGGTGAAATGCCTGACAAAGAAGTCCAAATGGTTTGAAGCATATAATGGTTTGCTCCTTTCTGAATGTTAATTTAGAGACGAGCACATGTAAATTGTAAATGTAATGGTGTTTTTGATGGAGACAAGCCTAGCTAGCAAACTGACATGTTCAAGTTTCAGTGATTTCTTTTTTCTTGGATTGAGGGGATAATTATTTGGCAATGTTTCTCGTGTCAAATCTTGAGAATGTGGACCTTCCAAGCAAGCCAGATGATTCTGCTGTTCCTCAAAATAATCCCAATCTTGTAAGTTAAGACTCTCGCCAAGTTCCAGAACTCGGTAAACAGATAATGTCATTTATGATATTCTGTTTCTGGGTATTATTGTATTTAGTCAAGGTAAATCCTTTTTTTTTTTCCTGGTTCCTAACTGTTTTCTGTGTTCACATTGTAATTTTACTTTCTTTTCCTGGTTGGGATTATACCAAACTGAAGGAAACCAAAGCTTGTTTGAGAAAAACATTAACAGCGTTCAGAATCAGTGTTTGAAATTTCTTCAATAGAAGTTTCAATGTAGGGACCATGTGGGGACTTCCAAGTCAAGTTGACGGAGTACCCAAGCTATGAGCATCGACACTTCATGATTGGCCTTTTCCTTGACTTGAAAGAATATATTATCCGTATCCATTTCCTTATGAAAGGGTTTTGTTTTTTTCTTCTCACCTGCAAGTTTAAGCGGGTATGTGTTTTAACTTTCAAAACTACGACCTAAATAACTCACGTTGGGTCTTCCATCAAAGAGGCCCCGCAAGTTGGGACGATGCACCAATTTATCAGATGGCCATGAATCATAATTATGAATATATCATTATTATAATCTATGTTTATCCACTGAACAGGACCAGTAACATGAAATTATTTGTCAAATGTAGTTCTCCGTGGGAATCCTTGGGTGGGTGGAATAAGCTCTGTAATTTACCTGTTATATGATCTCTATGTTGGTTGTTGAACAGATTGAACAGATTGAATGAACAGATTGCTGTTCTGTTAGGTTCACCAACCCGTTTTTTTTATTATCTATTGACAGAACAGGTACAGATTATTTTGGAGTAAGATATCATATATGTATTTATATGCTTGTTACTAATTGTTAGTTAGTTGTCATCTTTTCGATTGATGAAATTACCGGCGGTCTAGTATTGAAGTATGAACTTTTTGTTGTCGTAGATTGCAGTTCTGATGCACTGGACAATTGGGCTGCAACTCAAATCAACCGCACTTTCCATACTGAAATCCATACATGTCCAGCCAGTAGAAATTGTTGATAAAATAAACTTCAATGGAGACAAAAAACTAGAAAGAACTGAAACTCAGGATTTACTGACAGGAACTTAAGTGGTACTTAATGCAACTTAGAATTTATAATCTTATCAGAGACTAGAGCATAAGAGGTAGGGCGAGAGAGAGTAAGAGAGGGAAGGGAGGGGGTGAGAAAGAAATAAAGAGCTAGTCTGCATTTTCTAAAATTCTCCTAAACTCGGAAAAGTCAATTCTGCCATCTCCATTTCCATCGAAGGTACTAATCATCTTCTCACAGTCCTCCAATTTCATGCCTTCTTCAAATCCCAGCCTGCACAAGACTTTTTGCAACTCTCTGGCATCTACATAACCATCTCCATTGGCGTCAAAGACTGAAAAAGCTTGTTCCAACTCATCCATGCTCGCTTCCTTCTCCTCCAGCAACCGAGAAGCGCCTTCCAAAAGAGGGCATTGTTTACACTTTGAGCATTCACAGACGTTTTCACCTCCCTCCATGCCAAAAATCCGTAGCACTATTTTGAGATCATTTTCATTGATCAGGTCTTCATAATTCCAGCAAGTGTTGCAGTTTTGCTGACTATAACTTTCTCCACGAGTAGTGATTGAACCCATTTTAACATGATCTATCCATGCATTACCCTTTTCTTCCAACTTAAGGAATTCAAAGACCAGATCAGTAAAATTGCAGGAAAAAAGTAACTTGATGCTATGTAGGAAAGAAAATTCAAGTGAGCTGCTCGCAGTCATGTCTTTTTGCAGTTTGATGGTGTGATGGGCAACAAGTATATCTTTTGTTTTGCCAGGGTGGGAACATATATAGTGTGATAGTCTGGCATGGAAGAGGGAAGCAAGTGCACCGAGGATGCGGAGAAGTGATGAGTAAATTTACAATTTCTTGTCTTTGCTTTTCACCCATAATAATAATAATAATAACAAAAGAGACGAAGATACTGTGAAACTCATCATTGTTACTTTAATTGGGAACTCTCCTTGTAATTGCTTGCGGAATTTGATGACTCAAATGTCAAGGTAAGTCTCCTAAAAAAAGGGAGGGACGGTCTTTATACCCAAGACCTCTGGGGTCATCGACTTTGCGTCACGTTCTTTTCTTAAGCTGGGGATTAAAAATAGTTCATTGGAGCCAATATTGCCGGAGTTTCCACGTTTTATTAAGAATAACTTCAACTAACAAATTTTGGTATAGCTGCTCAATTGGTGGTTGGTCTGAGTGCTTCTTTATTCCACGTAGGAAAGGACATCTGTTATATTATATAGTTGTAATACTGAATTCGAGATTACTTCTACACAGAAAAACTATTAATGGAGATATTAGAAGTTAAAAAAAAAAAAAGTAGAAATTGATATCACACCAAGTCGTACTCAATTGATTCCAAGAAGTTATTTTTATGATTTTTAAGGGAGTGTTTCTAGCAGATTAAAAAAATGTCGTGTAACTTAAGAGTTAAAATAATCACTTTTATAAACTAATTTTATCATTTTTTTTAAACTTGACTATGTCAAAATTAGTTATTTTATTTTCAATAGAAATATTTTATTTTTAAAATAAAATAAAATATATTAACTTATTATATTTTAAGTTAAAACAAAAGAATGTTATACTTTTTAAAATCACTTTCTTACAAAATTATTGTTTGATTTATGGAGGATTAATTAATGGTGGATAGTTTATGATATATCCCCGGAATTATGGAAGACGGAAGTCCTCACCAAATATTGACTTGGAGTTGAGGGCGGAATCCGTAGTTTCGGTACGTTCACACACGAACATGAGAACTGCGCGAATTTATATTTTAAGAAACTTAATGGCTTGGAGTCCAAGATCTATTTGATTCTTCTTCTTTTTTTTTTTTTTGCTGACTTTTTGTTTTTGAAAAAGGGCAGCTCTTTCTTTACATTTTATTTTTCTCAAACTTAAAAAATTGTTTGAGCTAGCCAATTATAAGAAATGATGAATTTTACATTTTAAGAGAAGGAGCTCATCGTCATTAAAAATATTTTCATTATATATAATATTGATATGGAATTAATATTTCTTATTTCTATTTTTTTTTTTTTTTAGCTCAACTTTATATGTCCTATAGTTCAATATTTTGATTTCTGAGTACCTTTGTACACAAAATATTTTCAGTCGGCAGGATCTAATTAATATTGACGGTTCGATTATCCTATAATTTTATCAGTTCTTAAATGATTTAAGCTGGATTTCGATTTACATAACCTTGTGCGTATCAAGACCCTCTTACTTTTAAAATTGAAAAAAAAAAAATATATATATATATATATATATATATATATATTTCTAAATAGAAAATTAGTAAATATTATGAAAATATTTTATACGAATTAATAAAAACTTAATATCAAAAATATCATATTTCATAAACATTGATAGGTATATATATGATACAAACATTTTTTTTTTATATGTTAGATGAATACAAGAGATTCTATTTCCATTGCGGTTGCGTCGAAAACACTTTGAATACACATAAAAAGTATATGTTACATGCTTTTTATATGTTATATGAATACAAGAGATCTTCTTCTTCCTTTCCTTCTCCTGCATCGTGCTCATGATTGTCATGATTGTCGCGTCCCGTAAAAGAGACCATCCAAAGATCATGCTAACCGCTGCCCATCATTGCTCACCATTGTCCTACATCGCTTGGTTATTCTTTGTGCTATTGTTGTTCATCTCTACTGTTATGCTATGCTACTGCATAGATCTTGTCATTGCCCGCCACTGTTGTGCTTAGTGTTGTTTACATCTTGCCATTGTCTTCTGTTGTCCTGCTATGTTGCTACATACATCTCATTGTTGCTTAGTGTTGTTGCTCCTTGCTGCTAGATGTTTTTGTTGATCATCATTTTTCTCTAATGGTGCTGGTCCCATGATGCCAGCGCATTACCATCGAACGTTGATCACAATTTTCTCTACTGGTGCTAGTCTCTTGTTGTCTACGCTGCCTCTGCTAATGCATCTTCTTTATACGTGAGATTCTTCTTCAGAGGCGAGCTCGTATGCGTAAGAAAATTACCAATCCGAGTTTGATATTCCTCATCTTAATTGTGAACAAAGATGGTGAGACGGGGATTATGCCATTTTTAAATTGAAAAAATTGGTATTTTTGTGAATATTTATTAAAATATAATCGAAAAGAAAGATTTTAAATTTTCACAAATATTTATAAATTTTTTTTTCAATTTCTTCAACCGTAAAATATAGCACATTGGCCTATCAAATCTCCGGCATGGGGCGCGGGTCATAACAAGCTGAAATAAAGATTTTGGGCACGATGAAATGCTTCTGTAGGAACCCATTTTTATTTTGGGCTTAGATATATTAAGAAGAAATTACAAAAAATGTCGCATTTTTTAAACTTAAAAACATAAAAGTATGCCACTTTTCGAATAAATTGCGCATAATATCAAAAATACCAAACTATATATATATATATATATATATATATATATATATATATATATATATATATATATATAAGTTGCACGAAAAACACTCCATTTTAGTTTTTGAAATATGCGAATCAACTTCTTTCCATTTTGAGCCCTAAATTACTCCTTCTTCTTTTCCATTGTTGTTCGAGTTACTCTGTTATAATGACGAAGTAGATTGAAAAATTTGTCAAGATTGTTGACGAATCTACATCCAATCTTAAGATCATGAAAGTTGAAAACAAGGTATACTTGCAGTCTACTGAGCCCCGTCAACCCCGTCATCCAACGGTATAATTTTTTTCAATCAATATTCTTGGGCCGCTCGAGAGGCGGGCCCATGCTACGTTATCCTTTTTCTTTCTAAGTCCTAAACCCATGAGACTTTCTGATAGAAATATAGTGACCACAGAAACACTAAACAAGAAAAATATTCAAGAAGAAGATGAAGAACTTGAATCTTGCACTAAAACTTGTGCAATTTGCTTGATGATGGATGAAACATACAAGAGGTATTTATAGGATTCTACTTATTAAATACATACGTGAATCTAAATATACATAAACTTATAAGTTCATGGATTACACACCACTAAATACATACATGTATATTATTTATTCCTAATACATTCATGAACCTATTAAAACATTAACACATTAAATAGATGCATTCATCATAATAACTCTCAATAAATCATGTTTACTATAAATATAGGTTAAGTCTCTAACATCCCCCCTTAAACATGATTCATTCATTGCAAAAGAAATCTAACTTAATTTTTGAGATTCCCCCTTAAGTTAGATTTGGACCAACACCTAGTGCTTGCTTTGGCTTCAAAAAACTCTCAGTCTTCAATGCCTTGGTAAAAATATCGGCCACCTGATCATGAGTCGAACAATACTTGATCATAACTTCACCACTGTTTACCAAATCTTTAATGAAATGGTACTTGATACAAATATGCTTGCTCTTGCCATGAAATACTGGATTTTTGGTAAGAGCAATGGTCGATTTGTTGTCACAAAACAAAGTTGTCACTTTTCCAGGAATGTGTTTGAGTTCTTGTAACATCCATCTCAGCCAAAGGGCTTGACAACCTGCAGCTGCCAAAGACAAATATTCTGCCTCAACGGTAGAAAGAGCCACACTGGACTGCTTCTTTGAGGACCATGAAATTGCACCAGAACCAATGTTAAAAACATAACCAGACGTGCTCTTGAATCATCATGACTTCCACCCCAATCACTATCACTGTAACCAACCAAACATGGTTGATCTACCCTCTTATAGGTTATACCATGATTTACTGTGCCACAAATATACCTTAGAATTCTTTCACAAATATACCATGATTTACTGTGCCACAAATATATCTTAGAATTCTTTCACTAGCTTCCCAATGACTTTTCTTTGGGGATTCCATATATCTGCTAATCAGGCTTACTGCAAAAATGAGATTCGGTTTAGTTGCAGTGAGATACATAAGACTTCCAACGAGGCTGCGATAGAACGTTGGATTAACAAAAAAATCATCTTCACTATTCTTCATTAACTTCAGGCTGAACTCCAAGGGAGTGCATAGGGATTTTGCACTGTCCATCATAAATCGCTTCAATAGGTCATTTACATACTTTTTTTGAGATATAAAGATGCTTGCATGACTTTGCTTCACCTCCATGCCAAGAAAAAAATGGAGGAGACCCATATTTGTCATCTCAAACTCATTCATCATGGATTTTTTAAAATCATCACACATTTGATCACTAGTGCCCGTAAAGAGTAAATCATCAATATATAAGCAAACGATAAGAATATCACCATCATTACCTTCTTTGATATAGAGAGTATGTTCATATGGAGATCTTTTGAAGCCATTTGCAACAAAGTAATGGTCAATTCGGCTATACCATGCTCGAGGAGCTTGTTTCAACCCATAGAGTGCTTTCTTGAGTTTGCAGACTTTATTTTCTTCCCATTTCGTCACATACCCCAGAGGTTGATCGATATAAACCTCCTCTTCAAAAACTTCATTCAAGAATGTTGATTTGACGTCTATTTGATAAATACTCCAATAATGTTGTGCTGCCAATGCAAGGACTAATTGAATGGTTTCAAGACATGCAACAAGAGCAAAAACTTCTTTATAATCGACCCCATATTGTTGCTTGTAGCCTTTAGCAACAAGTCGTGCTTTATACTTTGCAACTTCTCCTTGTGAATATAACTTGGTCTTGTAAACCCACTTAACTCCAATGGAAATCTTTCCCTATGGAAGCTCAACTAGCTCCCAAGTGTCATTTCTGTTAATGGAATCAATTTCTTGATCCATTGCTTGTCTCCATTTTGCATCTTATGAAGAACCTTCAAAAGTTATAGGATCAACATCAGCAAAAGTGCAAAATTGGTAAAATCAACATCTGACATTGGTGTCGTGGAGGCATAGATGTTAGAAATGTTTTGAAATTTGCTTGGAGGAGAATCATCATCACTTGAAGAAGAGGATGATGAAGATGAAGAGGAATCAATCACACCATCACGATGGTTATGGATGTTCAATTTCTCCATCGATGACAATAGATTTTTGTTTGACATCGATATCCCAATTCCAAGATTCTTCTTCATTGAACAAGCATCTCAACTTATGATGGTCTTCTTAGTGAGACGATTGTATAACTTATAAGCTTTGAAATTTTCACTATAACCTAGGGGTATACATTTTTTAGATTTGTCATTAAGCTTTTTGTCTCTATGCGTTGGGCACATGGGAGTAAGCAATGCTCCCAAATACTTGAAGATGGCTAACATTACGCTTCGTACCGCTCCAAGCTTCATATGGTGTCATGTCATGAACACTTTTAGTGGAAGTACAGTTTAACAGATATACGGTGCATGCAACTGCTTCAGCCCAAAAAGAGTTTGGAATTCCTCGAGCTTTTAACATGCTTCTGGCTAACTCGATGATGGCTCTGTTCTTTCTTTCAGCAACTCCATTTTGTTGGGGAGTGTATTGAACAATGAGTTGATGACGAATGTCGTGCTCATTTAAAAAACTCGAGAGACCAACATACTCTCCACCATGATCAGAACGTAAGGTCTTGATGGAGTAATCACAATCATTTTCGGCCATGGATTTAAAGAGTTTGAAGTACTTGAGAACTTTTGATTTGTCCTTCAAAAAATAAATCCATGTTTTCTACTATAATAAAGGTAAGAAAGTACCGATTACATCCAAGAGATGGTGTGTGCATTGGTCTGCATACATCAAAGTGAACTAACTCAAGGCACCTACATGCTTTCCATGTACTTTTGTTGGAAAATGACTGTCGATGTTGCTTTCTAAGTGCACACCCTTCACATACTTGATTTGGATGATAAATATCTGGCAGGCCACTCACCATTTCCTGCTTGGACATATGAGCCAATGCGTTGAAACTCAAATGGCCAAATCGTAAATGTCAAGAACATGATGGTTCTTTGACAATGGTACTAAAGCAAGAAAATGCCTTAGTTTTGATCTTCAACGGAAACATCTTGTTAGTGGTCATCTTCACTTGAGCAATAAGATTATGACTCCTATATTTGATCTCACATGTATCATTGTCAAACTTGACATGATATTGTTTTGGAAGCAATTGTCCAATACTAAGAAGATTATGTTTAAGGCCAAGGACAAAGAAAACATTACAAATGTGTTTGGTACCTTGTTTGGTATGCACCAAAATGTCGCCGCTACCTTTGACTTGAAGTTTTTTGTCATCTTATGTTCGGACTTCACTTTGGACTAATTCAGCCAAAGTTGTGAATGCATTTCGATTGTCAGTCATGTGGTTACTACGACCACTATCAAGATACCATATTGCATCTTGAGCATTCTCTTGGCTAGTGCAAGTAAGAAATATCGCTCCTTCGTCAAGATCTTGGATATTCTCGTGCACGAAAGAGGTTTGATCATCATTTTTTTTGACCAACAGTTGGATTGATAATGTCCAAACTTGTTGCAATTGTAACATTGAACCTGTCTTTGATTTTGACGTCTTTCGCGATTGCTTTCGCATCCACATCCTCTTCCTCTTCTAGATGACATATGTGAATCATCATTCTTTTGATGCTCTTGTTGTCTTTGTTGGCTTCCTTGACTCCTTCCACATCCACTGTTGATGTGATTTCCTTTTTTTTCATCTAGAACCTTTTTCTAAAAGAAACTTGTGTTTGAAATGATTGCTCTAGAGAAGTGAGTCAAACTGTTGGAATCGAAGTTCATGGGATCATAATGATCCCTTTAAGCTTTTCAAAGACATTATAGAAAGATCTTTGGACTCTTCAATGGCAACAACAACATACTCGAACTTTCGGGACATACTACGAAGAATCTTTTCAACAACTCTTTAATCAGCTATATTTTCTCCATTTTGTCGCATTTGATTCACTATGGCAATGACTCGGTTAAAATAATTTTTAGTAGTTTTCGAGTCCTTCATGCTTATGGTGTCTAACTCACCACGCAAAGATTGTAATTTTACCATTTTGACCTTATCTTCTCCCTTGTAAGTCTTGTATAAAATATCCCACACTTGCTTTGTAGAAGTGGTTGTTGAGATCCTCTCAAACACTGCTTCAACTACCGCTTGAAAGGTGAAATAAAGTGTTTTGTTGTCCTTCTTTAGATTCTCTTTCAACTCATTGCCTTGTTGTTGAGTAAGTCCGGTTTGAGTTTTTGGTTCATCATAGCCATTCTCGACTATGTCCCATAAGTCTTGTGACTTGTACAACACATTCATTTGTATACTCCATTGAGTATAGTTCTTCCCATTGAACTTGGGAAGTTGGGGCTGCAACATGTTATTGTTGGAAGCCATGAAAATCAACCTTGCTTTGATACCACTTTGATGGAAATACAGTGACCAAAGAAACACTAAACAAGAAAATTTTCAAGAAGGAGATGAAGAACTTGAATCTTGTACTAGAACTTGTGCAATTTGTTTGATGATGGATGAAACATACAAGAAGTATTTATAGGAGTCTACCTATTAAATACATACGTGAATCTAAACATATATGAACTTGTAAGTTCATGGATCACACACCACTAGATACATACATGTATATTATTTATTCCTAATACATTCATGAAGCTATTAAAATATGAATACATTAAATAGATGCATTCATCATAATAACTCTCAATGAATCATGTTTACTATAAATATAGGTTAAATCTCTAAAACTTTCTACGCACATTAGTCTATGTACAAAATAATTCATTGCATTATAAATAAATAAACTTATTTATTTATTTATTCTAAAATTCTGAGTACATGAACATTTATAGTGAAAAATAAATTCAAAATTGAAATAAATAATTTGGCTTGGGCTTACGTACCCTACAATGAAACAAATAAACAAAAAAGAATTCTTAATAAATAATCTTCCACGTAGGCTGATAAATTAATTTCCTAAAATGTGAAAAATGAGGAGGTGAACTAAAAGCCTAGTGAATCATTCAATCTATTTAATTCATTATTGCAACTAAATAATTCCAGTATATCAAACACTTTTAAGGATTTAATTGATTCAAACAATATATTATTTCAGTTGTAATTTAGACCGAGAGGGGTTAAACTCTATGCTTCAAATCTAGGGAGAGAGATCAATCCTGAAACTCAAACCCTTCTCTGTGAAGAGGGATCACTCCTAAAACCCAGTCCACTCTGGTGTTAATCCTGACAACCAGTTCAAAAGTCCAATCCTAGATGGAACACACACGAAGAACATCCGTCTCCGCGCTGGTACGTGGTTGAAATCTTTATTTAATCTTGTCTGTGTGCAAGAGCATAATAAATAAATATTTCAACAGTATTTAAACACTCCAGCAGTATAACAGCATAAATCAACATTTACATTAATGGAATAATGACTTTCGATTTTTGATGTACAAGATCGTACAAGACGCAACTACAAAGCATATTCTCCCAAAACAAAATGATGACTTTTGATTTCTAATGTAAAAGATTGTACAAGACGCAACTACACAAGCAAACATTATTTAAATCAAAATAATAAATTAAAAGAAGGGAAAAGAATTTCACATCAAGATTGCTTCATAAATCTGTATAGCACTTCGTTACTACTACCTCGCATGCTATTTAGAATAGCTCAAAAAAAGAAAAGGGACTGAGGGTGCCAAGAAGGAGGCAGAGATAAAGCAAGAATGAGCATTAATCTTACTTTTGCTGGGATGAATGAAATGAGAGGGAGAAAGGGGTTTATACAGGGTCTCCGAGGGTTAGTTTCGTAAAATTTTACTTTCCAATTGTAGAAAATTCCTTGTTTACTTGGTTGGGGCAGATAAGGGTTTAGGGTTAGAGATTAGGGTTTTTTGTAAATCTTTTCAAAATTTTTCGGATATTATTTTTGTATTATTTTGGATTTTTTTGCATTTTTTCATATAATAATATAAATTCTTTTTTAATAGGCGCACGGGCCGTGCGCAAATTCGCACATGCGGCCCGTGTGCCAAATGTTATGGCTTTGGCGCATAGGCTTTCAGTCCATGCTCCAAAACAAATTTTTTAATATATATATATATATATATATATATTACATTATGATATATTTATACCCATATGTTTCTTTACACATAATATATTATAACCATATATTGTACAATATTATATTAACCCACATCTTATATTTATAACCATACATTATATATTATTATTTACATATATATACACATACTAAATATACATTTATACCCATTAAATATTTAATATTTGCATTATATATTTAACACATACCTGTATATATATGTATATTTATTGATTTTTGGATACCAAAATTCTCAATTAATTTTATTTATTTTATACACTAGAACATACATAATCTATATCTAAAAATGTTATAAATTTCTCAAAGTCGAATTGTTTTATTTAATTTCATTCATCGAATTTCATATAAATCTTTAGAATATTACATTTGTATACCAGTTTCTGTTTATTGGTCTATGCAGAATTTACGAACGAGCAAAAATAATTGAAGAATCATTTTTTTTGTTACAAAAAGAATCGCAAAATTGTTCTTCACTGAGCTTTTTTATGATTGTTTCCTAATCCGATGATCGAAATTCTTTCTTTTTTGAAACCTTTGCACATTTTTTTTTCCAATTTGGTGATTATTCTAATCGCGCCATTTTACGTTTGATTATTTCAATTTTCATGAAAATTCGGTTTAAAATGGTTTTTGATATTTTTGCTATTAAGTTTCTTATTTTTGTATATAAATAAAGATAATGTTATGTAATTGCTCCTTTTTTTTTTGTATAGAAATGTATTTTTCCCATGCTCAATCAATGGTCCGGAGCTCAAGGTCTATTCAATAAGGAAGAGCCTAAAGCATGGATGCATGGGTCATATCATCTAGTAGAAGAGAATCAAGTTTGAAACTAGAACCCGAAAAAAGACTACTCATAAATTACAATAGAATAAGGGGGTTTTATTTTAAAAATTCAGATTGTACTTATATTACATCTCATCTATTTACAGAAACCCATATTTGTCATCAATATAGTTGATGAATTCCCTCCTCCAAGAACGTTTTCATTGTATTACATCTCATCTATTTAAACGGTCCATTTTTTTTTTCTGATTTTTATTTTTTGACCAAAACATTATTGAATCAAATGACAAAGACATTAGAAAAAATGGCTTTTTAAAGAATACATAAAATGAAACATTTGATTCATAAAATAAGAGAACCATGGCTCATTCTTTAACTAGAAAGATATGTGACCATGTTCAAATGGGTGTCCCTCTTATCTTACCTATTTCTTTAAGAATCAACAAACAATTAAACGGTCTCAATTAAGATTGAACACATAAACATCTTTGTTATCTTTAAGGATTTCTAAATTTGAATTTATTTCTTGATGGAAATCAAAATCAAAATAAAGATTTGTAGAAATAAGACTGTTTATATGATATCATCAAGAAGTAGACAGAAATCCGCCTACTAATTTTTCTTTCTGTTTATTTGGTTTTCTTTCAAGTAATCTATTTTCTCGTTCTTTTCTTTTCAATAAACAAACACGAGTATTGAGAATGAAACGGATCAAATTGCTTGCTCCTATAGAACTAAAGCCATAATGATGGAAAACTTAGACATTCACGATCATTGATTGATAGAATTGTAATCTAAATTATCTTCTACTAGTGTTTCAATTTGAATCAAATTAGTTTTATTAGGAGTTTGGATAGCATTAAACTAAATAGTTTGAGTTAATCTCAAATTGAGATTAACTAGTTTATTAGAAGTTTTTAAAGTTTAGAAGTGGTGTTTATAAATACGTCCTAAAAACATTCATTATAAATTCAATTCAATAGAGAAATAAAATTTGAGATATTTTCATCCAACATTGATGAAGAATTCTTCAAAAAGTTAAGAATGAGTAATATCTTATACATTTTTTTGGATCATGAGATATTTTCATCCAACATTGAGATATTTTCATCCAACATTGATGAAGAATTCTTCCAGAAATTAAAGCTTTTGCAACAATGCAACCAAAACCGCAAGAGAAACATAGAATTTTTCTTTCTTGAGCCTTGGTCCTATAAATAGCTAAATCAACCACTTGATCAATATTTTCATCCAACATTGAGATATTTTCATCCAAAATTATAAATTCAATTCAATCAGAATATATATAATCAAAAAATTTGAGATATTTTCATCCAACATTGATGAAGAATTCTTCAAAAAGTTAAGAATTAGTAATATAAAAATTAGAAAAGGTTAGATAATAAAGAAAGAAAGGAAACGAGAGCGCAACTAAAAGGTATTGGATTATATAATCAAGAGGAATCATGGATATCGTAAGAAAACACTAAACAATTAATTCTCATACTTGATATATTCGAAATGAAGGTTAGGAGATTAACGTACAAAAGGAAGAGCACATAGATAAACAAAATGCACTCTAAAATTAAAATAAAATTTAATAAATAATAAAGGAATTCTAGCCATTTCCCTGATGTGTTGTATAATGAATACAACCATAAAAATAAAGATAATCATGTATATATATTCATATGTGAGCAATTTTTTTTCAGATGACCCTCTTGATATTTTTTGACATTTACTTAATTTTGAAAATATGTGAGCAACAACATGATATATATATATTCAAAGATGTCTTTTGCTTCATTCATATTTGGACAAATGAGATATTTAGAGGAACTCCTTTTTTTTGGTTTATTGTATCTTATAATTATATGGGCAAATAAAATTATATAGCATTTAAAAATAATAAAATTTTAACATACATATATATTATCATAACATACTTCGTCAATTTTTTTAAAGCTTGGTCTATGATAAAATAGTTGACTATTTATAATGAAATAATTCTTCTGTCATTAGAGGAGCAAAGAAAAATTTTTGCTAATGATATAAAATTACTAGTGCAACATAAGCCAATATTGTAAGTTTTCTCATTATAATCTGAGTTAAGTTTAGATGGTCAGCATTGCTTTAACATAATATGATGCTGTGAACTAAAATCTCTAAAAGAAAATTAAAAGATTAATTAATAGTTTACATTATGTATTAACATGAAAACATTGTGACATACCTAAAGTTTGGTTACTGATAAGTCACAGGATGCAATTTAATATATATATATATATATATATATATATATATATATATATGACATATTCTTAAAGAGGACTACAATATGGGCAAATAAATGTCACATGTAAACGTATAGATAGGGAATCAAGTATTATACTAAGAGTGGATAAAAATTGAGAACTGATATCAGCTTGAAGATTAATTATCTTTTTAGTATAATTTTTATCATTTTTAGCAATTTGGTGAAATGATCGGGGATTAAAAGAATCTTATCCGTTACAATATAATAGTTGATGACTTTTATCCTTTTTGATCACCATAATAATAATAAAAAATAGGTATTTGAATTATCATATATAACAAAGTATATAAGAATATATGTTATATTCTTAAAGTAATGTATTAACTAGCAATGACATAATTTCACATTAAGTTGAGACATTAAAATGATATATATTTTTATATGACAAGTAATATGGATATATTTGATTCAAGAAAATTAAGACCATAACTACTTTATTGAAATTTCTTTTTATTCACAAACTATTATGAGGCAATGACATTAAGATGCTATACTAATTTTATTAATTCTTTGTGCAAACGTTTATCAATAATAATACCTGTAAAACTGACGTTGATATAAAGAGATTGAAAGACAATAGTTGAAGAAAATATTGCTGATAAAGTTTTTAAGGTAGTAATCTAAACAATATGATGATTTTTATAGAATATTATGGTACTTTGTTCTTCTAATTTTTTTTTCTATTAATTAATTTTGGGTTATTAGCCAGATTTTAATGAGACATATTTTTTATATATGTAATGATGTTTTAAATGAGAAGCCCTTTTAAATATATTTTAATGTCATCACAACTTTCAATTCATTATAATGATTTTGTAATCACTATACTAGTGTTGGATATAATTTTGTA
>JAJIYU010010242.1:0-16269 GCA_030144865.1 Tinospora cordifolia | reverse complement strand
ATAGTGAACTGGGCATGTGCCCTTTCTTTTATTCAGAACTATTTCACTTGTAAATCTTATATCTTGGAACTTAAGCCCCTTGGGCAATGTTTTATTGTCATACCGTGTTTTGAAAATGGATTTGAAATGTTATTCCACTGCAAAATGCTTTATTTGGCCAAATATGAAATCATTATGGATTTATGAACGAGTTGGATTCCGCTACACATGTTTTAAATGAATTTCATGTCTATCGAACGAAACCAATGTTTTGATGGGCATTGTACATTTTAATTTTTCACATCATAGTCAATTTAAATAGAAAGACAAGAGGCTGAAACTGAAAAAGAAAGAAACCGAACCACGTGGCCTCTGGCTCTCGGCGAACGAACGAACGAACGGACGGGCGCGCGCCGTCTCCGCGCGCGGCCCGAGCGACGGACCGTCGCAACGGACACAGAGACGGTCGACCGAGAGCCGGGGTGTCACATGGAGATCCATAGCTTTCTGGGTTTGGCAGGTTATTATCGCAGATTGGTGCAGAGTTTCTTAAGGATTGCCGCACCTATGACAAAACTTACCGAGAAGGACATGTCGTTCGTATGGACAGATTAGTGTGAGGAGGCCTTTCTTAAGTTGAAGCATCATTTGACATCTGCACAGTACTTGTGCTACCTAAACCTGACCGTGAGTTGATGATTTATATAAATGCATGTGGGACAAGCCTTGGGTGGGTGTTGATGCAAGGGGACTGGGTGATTCTTTATGCCTCACAATAGTTGAAAGGGCATGAGAGAAATTACCCTATCCATGATTTAGAGCTAGCTATAGTGGTGTTTGCGCTCAAGATTTGGTGACACCATCTATATGGTGAGCATTTCACGCATTATTCTGATCATAAGAGCCTTAAGTTGTAACGACCCGTATTTTTGGACATTTAGTCGACGGGTTCAATGTGTATTTTTCTATATAAATTAATGAATTATAAATGAGAAATACATGATTATACAGAAATACGAAATTTTTGGCAATGGTATTAATCAATATGTGTATTAAATGGTAATACATGATTTTTGGTGAAAGTATTAAGTAATAAGTGTATTACTTGAGAAATTAGAATAAATAAATAATGATAATAATTATTTATTGGAGTAAAAAAAATGAATAAAATAAATTTATGTAATAAATTAAGTATTGCATTTACATATGTATACATATATGTATTAATATGCAAGAATATATATATAAAGGGGTGTATTTAAATTAAATGAAAAAGTATATATATATCATGATGAGAATTATTATATATGTGTGTGTGTGTGTGTGTGTTTTTGTGTGTGTGTGTGTGTGTTTAGTTGGAAAATAAAACAAATAATAAAATGAAATCAAAATCACTATTAGTTATTAGATAAGAATGATGATTTGGATTGATAAAATAAATAAATAAATAAATATTACTTAAATTAAATCATTATTTAATGACTTGGAAAGATAATGCAAGAAAAAAATATTAACAAAATAAGTAGATAATTGATGAGTTGGAGGGATAAGATGAAATGATATTATCTACATATAATTATGTATACATTTGCATGATAATGTGAGGAAAGTGGATAATGAAAAAAATAAAAGAAATAAATAAATAAAATAATAAGAGATAAAACATCTTTGTTGGATAAAAAGAAAATAAATAATTAGAAAAATAAATAATTATCTTGATAACTCATGAGATAAGGAGACAAGGAAAACATTATCTTGAGCCATTATTTTTTACTTTGTTGTCAATGGGACCCACCCCAAATTTGGCTATAAAAAGCCATCTCCTCATTGTATTGTTTCTCATCCTCACTTGCTCACTCTTGCCATCCGGATCAAAGAAAGAAAGGAGAGAAAGAAGAAAGAAAAAGGAAGAAAAAGAAAAAGGAGAAAAGAAAAGAAAAAGGAAGAAAAAGGAAAGAAAAAGAAGTCGCGCACTTTGGAAATTCGACATTTCGGGTAAATAATATTTTTTTACCTCCTTTTCAATTTTGAATTATTATACAAGTAGTAAATTTCAATTTTATAGTATAATTTCAATAAATGTATTAATTTAATGCGTGATCCAAAATTAGGGTATATTTTTCCTAGGAATGAAACTATACAATATATATATCATTGTACTCAGATTTACGAGTAGAATGCAAATATATATATTATTTGTACCCTCGTGGACCGTAAGAAATTATATGGTAGTTGAAAGTCGACGCATAGCGGGTATACCCATTAATACTGGAATTTTAGTCAGTGGGTACTAAAATGTCCAGAATAAAACTCTAAACTTAATGACACTGAAATTAGGATTTTTGGAGGTCAATGGACATATTAAATTCACGTTTATGCAATTTGAGGATTAATTAATAAATATAGGAAAAAATGTATATACAGTAAAAATAATGATAAATAATAGAAAAAAAATGTTATATAATATTGTATAACATTATAAAATACTTATTAAGGAAATATATAACATAGGAAATAATATGTATTAACCCGCCAAATTTATAAAAGTGGTTGGTTATTGTGTACCAAAGGTGGAACACATGTCGACTACATATTTATAATATTTTAAGTCAATATAAAGACTTAATTGACCTTATAACCACGTTGACCTTATCGATTTGACAGGTCGGCGAGGGTTAGGTTTAGATAGAGTTGACTGTAGTTGACCAAGTCAATCCTTTGATTGACCAAAGATCGTAAAGTAAGAATGTGAGCCAAGTTTTATGTAGATATTAAGAAAGTAAGTTGATCACGCACGATCAAACATCAGTGGGACGCGACCGATTACTAGAGGAGCACCGGAAGCTGAGCATCCTTGTGAGTAATGTTTTCTAATTTATCACTTAACTCGTTATTCTATCATCAATGAAATGTTCTTACATATTGAAATACATTAGCAATCTTTAAATATGATTTAAATGAAAATGTGCACCAAATATCGAGGTCTGGGTGCGGGTTAGGGTATTGAATGTGGTAGAGCATTGAGGACGAGTGGTTTTCGCATTCGGGGGTGCGGTCGGGCCAGGTCTATCAATTGAGGCTCCCCTAGATTATTTAGTGACCACCTAGCATAGAGTGCCCTAAGAGGGGTTCTGTGGGCCCAGATTAGGGTCGTCACCTATACACCTAACTGTCGGGTTTCTCCCGCTCGAGTGGATTTATGTGTTTTCTGCATTAAAACTGGTTTCAAAATGGAAGGTACACAACTGCATAGTAGATTTAGCATTCATTAACTGTTGCATTCATTTGCATTATTATCATTGTGCATTCATACATTGCTTTTCTAGAATACTTGTTCTAAGTAATAGATTAGGTTACATTACTCACTGAGCCGCCGTGGACAAAATTGGCTCACTACTCTAACATTTCAGGTTCTTCTTCTGCGAATGAGGGGAAGAAGGTGGTCATTGCGTTAAGCGTACCTCGTTTACTTCGGTAGGTTTCCTTACATGGGTTACTATTTTGAGAGTTAGTACAATGTATAGGAAGTGAGGAAAATATCGTAGACATTTTGACTTAAGCATTCCGCTATTGCTACATTTAGGACAGCGTATATATAATTAACTTTTGTATAAAAAAAAAAATTTTACTGTACTTACTTGTTCTAGTTGTTTCCGCATTTATTAAGATTACTCTGATAGTGTTATATATGGTGTTGTGAAGAGGCTTAACAGTGTTTTGGGCAAGCTCAGTTTGGGAATGGGTTTGCCAGAACACTGTGCCGGTTGGTTCGTCCTTCTCCCTAGGGAAGGGGTCCCGACATAAGTACTTGTTTTCTCAAAGAGATTAGGATATGAGGCAGAGGAGATGGATGAAACTTCTTAAGGATTATGACTTTACCATTGAGTAACATCCCGGGAAAGCCAATGTAGTTGTTGATGCGTTGAGTAGAGTACGAGTCGAGGCTGCTTATGTGGCTAGACATATGTCTCAGGAGTGGAGGATGAATGATTATGTGACAGTGATAAGTATCCATGAGACTTTGACCGAGACCAAAGTCAGTGCACAGATGAGAGCTCAGTTGGTGCTGCTTGCTAAGATCACAGAGGTACAACCCCATGATGTTGATTATGTGATGTACCGGGAGTGGGCAGATGACACTTCTTGTGTGGAGTGGTCGATTGACAATGATGGTGCACTGAGGTTTAGGGGACGAATGTGGGTACCAAATGACCCTCGCCTAAGATAGGGAATACTAGCAAAGCTACACCGCTCGAGGTATACCATTCATCTAGGCACCAATAAGATGTATCATGATATTTGATGTACTTACTATGGTCGGCGATGAAGCGAGATATTGCAACCTTTATGCAGAGATGTAACACGTGCTAGCAGATTAAGGCTGAGCACCAGAAACTCGATTGTTTACTATAGCCCTTGGCTATTCTTAAGTGGAAATGAAAGCACATTACTACGAATTTTGTGATGGGATTACCCTAAACTCAGTAGAGACATGATACTATTTGGGTTATTGTTGACAAATTGACTAAGTCTACTCATTTTCTCCCGATTCATATCAAATATTCAATTGAGAGGTTGAGTCGATTATATATCCAAGAGATTGTGGGATTACATGAGGTCCCAGTGTCCATTATGTCTAATAGAGATGTTCGATGTACATCCCATTTTTGGCAGAGCTTGCAGAGACAATTAGGGACTAGGGTAAACTTGAGCATAGCCTTCCATCCACAGACGGATGGTCAGTCAGAGAGAGTAATCCAGACTCTAGAGGATATGCTCCGTGCATGCGTCCTTGATTTTGGTGGTAGCCGGGAAGATCATTTAGTATTGTGCAAGTTTTCATATAATAACAACTACAAGGCAAGTATCGATATGGCACCACTTGAGGCATTATATGGTCGACTTTGCCAATCGCCAACTTGTTGGTCCGAGGTTAGTGACATAGCAATTTTGGGCCCTATTTTTGTACAAAAGTAGACTAAGAAAATCCAACAAATTTGTTAGAACATAAAAGTAGCTCAAGATTGACAGAAGTGTTATGTAGATAACCAGATAAAGATCCTTGAGTTTGACATTGGTGATCATGTACTACTTCAAATTTTTCCTTGAAAGGAGCAGACACGTTTTGGTGTTTCAGAGAAATTCGCTCTGAGATACATTAGACCTTTCGAGATCCTCGAGAGGAGAGGTCTTGTGGCTTACCGATTGGCATTGTCGCCTTAGCTAGCGAGAGTACATAATGTATTTCATGTGTTGATGTTGAAGAAGTAGTACCCCGATCCCTCACACATGATTGATTGGAGATATGTTGAGTTGCGAGAGGATTGTTTATATGATGAGGTTCCGGTAGCTATTATTGATCGAGCTGTGAAGAAACTACACAACAAGAAGATACCAATGGTACGTGTACGTTGGTAGTTTCATGGTATCGAAGAGGACACCTAGAAGCAATAGGACTACATGGTGAGTCATTTCCCTGAAATTATAAGTCGCTTCTTGATCTTTTATTATTGTAAGTAAGTTTCGATGATGAAATTTGTTCTAAGGAGAGGAGGCAGTAATAACCCATATTTTTGGACATTGAATCGACGGGTTCGACATGCATTTTTTATATCAATTAATGAATTATAAATAAAAATACATAAATTTATTGAAATTGTATAAATTAATGTGTGTGATTTTTCAACAATGATATTAATTAATGTGTGTATTACTTGAGAAATTAGAATGAAATAAAATTAAAATATTTATGTGTGATGAAAAAAATGAATGATGAAATAAATTAATTATCTAATAATGCATGGATAGTGTGGAGGAGAAATTATTTGATTCAAATTGATTAATATTAATATGGTGAGATAAAGGATTATTTGTTGGATAATGAAAAAATATAAATAACTAAATGTATTAAGTGGAAGTTAAGGTGAAAAAATAAATGGAAATGAAAATGATGAATGAAATGATTTAATTCAAGTATATATATATATATATAGTTATGTATTAATATATATAGAGAATGGTATATTAAAATTAAATGAAAAAGATTTAGATGATGCTTTGTTGGAAAATAAAATTACATATTTAGATGGATGATGGATAATGTAAAACAACAACAACAACAACAATAATAATAATAATAATAGAGATTATCTCGATGAGTTAGATCAAGATAATGTAAAAAAAAATCATTAAAAGAAGATAATGACATTTGATGAGTCATAAGATAAGGAGGAGAAATATTATCTTGAGCATTAATGATGGGGTGGGACCCACCCCAAATTGTGGCCATAAAAACCCTCTCATTCTCTCATTTCATTCTCACACAACTCATTGGGAAAACCAAAAATGGAAGCGAGAAATCAAGAGAGAAAATAAAACAGGAGAGGAAAAGGGAAAAAGAAAAGAGGTAAGAAATGAAAAAGAAAAAGAAAAGAAAAAAGAAAAAGAAAGAAAAAAAAAAGAAAGAAAATAGGAAAAGAAAAGTTGCACACTTTTAAAAATTTGACACTTTAAGTAATTTACTTTTACCTCTTTTCAATTCAAAATTTTTATAGAATTTGTGATTTATAATTTTTCTAGTGTGATTTTCAATATAAGGCATTAGTTTATTGTGCGACCTAAAATTATGGTATATTTTTTCTAAAAATGAAACTATACAATACATGTCATTGTGTTCAGATTTACGAGTAGAACACAAATATGTATATTATTTGTACTCTTGTAGACCTTAGGAAATTATATTGTAGTTGGAAGTCAGCACATAGGAGGTATACCCATTAATACTGGAATTTTAGTTGGCAGGTACTCAAATGTTCAAAATAAAACTCTAAACTCAATGACACTGAAATCAGGATTTTTGGAGGTCAATTGATATATTAAATTCGCATTTATGCGATTTGAGGATTAATTAATAAATATAAAAAAAAATGTATATAACGTAAAAATAATGTTAAATAATAGGAAAAAATACTATATAATATTGTATAACATTATGAAATACTTATTAGGGAAATGTGTAACATAAAAATTAATATTTATGTATTGAACCATTAAATTTATAAAAGTGGTTGGTTATTGTGTACCAAAAGTGGGACACATGTTAGTAATACATATTTTTAGTATTTTGAGCCAATATTAAAGACTTAATTGACCTTATTAATCACACTGATCCTGTGGATTAGACAGGTCAGCGAGGTTTAGGTTTAGATAGAGTTGATTACAATTAACCAAGTTAATCCTTTGATTGACCAAGGATCACAATGATAGATTTAAGTCAAGTTTCATAAAGATATTTAAAAAATTAGGTTGATCACGCTGGATCAAACATCAACGAGACGCAAACGGTCACTAGAGGAGCATTGAGAATTGAACATCCTTGGGAGTAGTGTTTTCTAATTTATCACTTAACTTGTTATTTTGTTATAAATGAAATGTTCTCACATATCGAAATGCATTTGCAATCTTTAAATGTGATTTAAATGAAAATGTGCCCCGAATATTGAGGTCTGGATGCGAGTTAGGGTATTAGATGTGATAGAGCATTGAGGATGAGTGGTTATCGTACATGGAGGTACGGTCGAACCAGATCTATCAATTGGGCTTCCCTAAAACATTGAGAACGAGTGGTTGTCGTACTCAAGGGCACAGTCGAGCCAATTCTATCAATTAGCTCCCTGTGATATGATATAAGTATATGCCTAACCGTTAGGTTTCACCGGCTCGAGTGGATTTATGTATTTTTGACATTAAAAACGTTTTCAAAATGGAAGGTGCACAACTACATTGTAGATTTCGCATTCATTAACTATTGCGCTTATTCGCATTATTATTATTGTGCATTCATACATGACATTATTTTTCTAGAATTCTTGTTCTAAGTTATAGATTAGGTTACATTACTCACAAAGTCATTGCGGACAAAATTAGCTCACCAATCTAACGTTTCAGGTTTTTCTTTTGCGGATAAGGAAAAGAAGGTAGTCATCACGTAGAGCACACTACACTTACTTTGGTAGGTTTCCTCACGCAGTTTATTGTTTTAAGAGTTAGTATAATGTATAAGAAGTGAAAAAAATATTGTAGATATTTTGACTTAGACATTCCACTACTACTACATTTAGGACACGTATATATATATAGTTGACTTTTTTCTAAAACAAATCCTACCAAAATTACTTGTTTTAGTTGCTTTCGCACTTATTATGCTTGCTCTGATAGTGATGTACGGTGATTTTAAAAGGCTTAACAGTGTTTTGGCGAGCTCTATTTGGGAGAGGGTTTGTTAGAACGTTGTGCTGGTTGGTTCGTCCTTCTCCATAAGGAAAGGGCCTCGACAACATGTTTTCATATAAAAGGCATTCTAATGGGGAGTTTTATGAATGTATCAAATATCTCCATTTTAATACATATGTAACTCTTCTAGTTTAATTCTTTATAACTCTCATTATCTTATAATGTTTAAATTAATGAGATTATTTAAATGTATTGATTATATTCATTATGATTGATGTAACCATGTAAAAGAGAACAATTTTCTCTTAAAATTCAATATTCTGTCTAGTGTTCTTAAGTAGTCGATTTTCTTGCAATTCTGAATTAGTTCTAGTTAAATTTATAACATATATATCTATACACACACACACACAGCAATGGATTTAGAATTAAAATAATTTTTTGGCAAAAAATAAAACTAACAGAGGTTGGATTGATTAGATAAGATTTAAGGCCCCGTAATTAACGATCTTGAGTTTCAACCCTAATTATGAAAAAAAAAACCGTTGGGAAAGCTTTTCCATTTAAGATCCTATTAAATGGTTATTACTCTAAAAGTATGTGTAAAGTGTTGGGAAAATAACACAGATTAATTAATATTTTCCCTTGGCGCCACAGAGGGGCGGACCGATAGGATAAGTGGATACAAGATAAATTAAATACGAATA
Source organism: Tinospora cordifolia (assembly GCA_030144865.1). Classification (NCBI taxonomy): domain Eukaryota; kingdom Viridiplantae; phylum Streptophyta; class Magnoliopsida; order Ranunculales; family Menispermaceae; genus Tinospora; species Tinospora cordifolia. Next base: position 7,351 of record JAJIYU010010242.1, on the reverse strand, counting down.
AAGTAAGTAAAATAAATAATTTAAAATGGCACTAGGAAATTCAACGTGGTTCACCCTTAATTTGTGCTACGTCTATGGGACAAAATCCAAAATTTCTTCCACTAATAAAAATTAGTTGACTTATAAGAGGGACGTCTATAGAAAATACTAAAGGTATAACCCCAAGATTAACCCAAAATAACGGCACCCAAGTGTTTTCCAAACATCCAAACTAACCTCACTATTTTTCACGCCCTGAGTAATTTCTCCCTCTCCCAACAAACTCATCATACTAAGCATTCACATACAACTTATTATTATGCTTGTATTGATATGTTTGCAAATGAGCAAGTAAATATTTATAGGCATAATTGTTAGCTGCACAGTAGATTGACATTAGTATAGGTGATTTGTTGCATTTTATAAGAAATAAAGGAAAAATTAGAAACAATTGTGCATAATTAGTAACATGAGCATTTAGATTAAGGAATCACATGTTTCATTGCATTTAGCCTTGTTTTCATGTTTTATAACATTTCTATGAGAAAATGATGTCTAGGGAAGGATTTTTAGTGTGGTGCAGGTTTAAAATGAAGCCAAGAGAGAATTACATCATGTAGAGGTAAAGAAAAGTGAAAATTAAAAGGAAAGCAACAAATTACTGCAGTAGGATAACCGATAACCAAGGCAGCCAAAGGAAGACAAAGAAACGAAATCACACACTAGTTAACGCAGTCGGTGTTCCAGTGACTGCAGTAACTAAAATGTGATCCGAATGAAGAACAGGCTGACCGCGGTCCACAGAATGGTGGAAATTCGAGTTTTTATTGAAGGATGATGCTGGTCGCGGTCACTAACCATGGTAACACGAATAATTATCGAGTTTCTCATATTTTTAGGATTTTTTAGTGTGGGCCTATAAATAAAAAAGGGAATTAGAGTCTAAACATACCTAATTCGAAAAATCTTGATTGTGACAGCCCAAGAAGAGAAAAACAAGAGGTTCAATAAGGGATTGAAGATCTAGATCAAGCTTTGAGTATGTCTAACTTTATTCATTTCTTTTTTATGTTTTCATTTAATTCAATGTCAAGATAGTTAGATTTAAATGTCTAGGATGTAAATTTCCAACGTATGAACCTAAGATATCTTATTGAAGTGATTGATTTAAATGCATTATTCTATATTGTGTATGTTTAATGCTTAATGTTTACTGGCCATGAACATGATTAGTTCAAATCATTAAACTAACTCGAAAAAGAGGTTTAATGATAGGTTATCATAGTATTGACCTAGATTAATTAATTGACCGGAGGGTTGTTAACTATTTAGGGGGTTGCACGAGATTGTCAATTACATAGTGTTAGATTATTGATTAAGCTCTCGGAAGAGAGCATCATGAAACAATACTAATAGAAATTGAGGTACCACAGGAAAGGGTTTCAATTATAGGTGCTATAACTCATAGTGCAGGGATTTCATGATCTAAAATAAGAATCACAGGACATACAACAGAGTTTACTATCCTTGACAGCCTTTCCACATAGTTTTTAAAACAAAATTTTACTGTTTTTGATAGTTTAGGTTCTTATTCAGAAATTAACAATTCAACCCTAATTAGAGTCTTGATAAAATGAAAGCTAATATTAAATTGGGATTTGAGATACTTAAATAAATTTCGTTCCCTGAGAACAATATCCGGACTCACCGATTATTACTAGTGCGAACTTGTATATTTACAGGGTTCTCAACAAGTTTGTGGCGATGAATCAGTGTTAAATATCTTAAAACCAATTGAACTTAGTCTAGTTTTAATCAAGGTAATTTTATTTCTATTTTCACTTTTAATTGATTGCTTTCCAAATTTATTAAAATTCATTGAATACACTTGATCTTGTGTTTGCTTTCGATGTTTCAGGATTGCATGAGTAAACGTCCTTGTGACCCTTCCAAATTTGTTCAAAACCATAAATAAGATTCGGTGGGAAGCTCAAGGGCAAGTACCAACTATGGCTGATAGTGGAGCTTTCGATCTGGAAAATAATAGAGAAGCACAACATAGAGAAGTACCCTTAAGAGATTTCTTCAAACTGTTCCTAAACAATAATTACTTTGGCATAGCAAGGACACCGATAAATGCAAATAACTTTGAGTTAAAGCCATCCTTAATTCCAATGGTACAACAGCAATAGTTTGAAGGTTCAGCATCAAAGATCCTATGGCTCATCTCAATTCATTCATGGAGATTTGTGATACAGTCAAGATGAATGGAGTAACTGAAGACTAGCTTCGATTAAGGCTTTTCCCTTTCTCCTTAAGGGATAAGGCTAGAAGTTGGTTGCAAACTTTGCTTCCCAGAAGTATCCAAACATGGGAGGAAATGGAACAGAAATTTCTTCAAAAATACTTCACACCCACTAAAGTATATCAATTGTAGGGTGAAATCAGTTCTTTTAAGCAATCTGAGTTTGAATCACTGTATGAAGCTTGGGAAAGGTTTAAGGACTTATTGAGGCAATGCCCACAGCATGGATACCTCCCTTGGCTTCAAATTCAGATGTTCTACAACGAACTCACCCCGCCAACTAGAGCTTTGGTAGACTCTGCAGCTCGAGGTTCATTGATGGGAAAGTCCACCACTGATGCCACCCAACTCATAGAAGACATGGTAGCAAATGCGCATGGTCATGGTACAGAGAGAGGAATAGCCAAGAGAGTGGGGATTCATGAGGTTGATGAAATTAATGCTTTGCATGCCCAAATTGCAGCGATGACTCATAGACTGAACTTGGTAGAAGAAAAGAATAGTAGCGAGCAATATTAGAATCAACAAACTCAACATGTGCAGTCAATTGTTGAAGCCAACAAGGCATCTTATTTTGAAGAGACTTCTATTGAGCAACTGAATGCTATGAACAGATTCAATGGTTACCAAGGACCAGCTGGGGGATATAATGTTCCAAAGTACTATCATATGGGAGTTAGAAATCATGAGAACTTCTCATATTCAAACAATAGAAATGTTCAACTTCCACCCGAATTTGTGCCACAACAACCTTTACAGGACAAAAGGCCATCCTTGGAAAACAAGCTTGATGAAATGATGAACATGCACTCAAGGTTCTTTAAAGAGCTAACAAGAAGGTGGACAAGAATGATAGTAGAGTTTCAGGCATTAAGATCCAAATTGGAAACATGAATGCCACAGTTAAAAGCTTAGAAACTCAAGTGGGACAATTGGCACAAATAGTGTCAAACCAGCAGCGTAGCTCATTTTCAAATGACACTCAAGTCAAGCCAAAGGAGAGCTGCAAAGCAGTGATGACCATAAGTGGGAAAGATGTAGCAAGCCCACCCTATCCATCTAGGCCATCCGTTGAAGCTGAAGATGTTGATAGTCATGAAAAGGATGTTCCAAGGCAACCAGCTATACAACATGAGGTGTTTCCTAAATCGCAAGGGAAAACCAAGGGGATTATCATTCAAGATGGTAAGGTTTTAGAGCATCCACCATTGCCATACCCTCAAAGGTTCCAAAAGAAGTTGGATGAACAATTTGTCAAATTTCTAGAAATGTTCAAGAAGATTCATATCAACATCTTCTTTGCAGAAGCTCTACAACAAATGCCCAATTATGCAAAATTTATGAAGGAGATCATGTCTAAAACGAGGAAATTAGAAGACTTTGAAATTGTGAAGCTTATTGAAGAATGTAGTGCAATCCTTCAAAAGAAACTTCCTCAGAAATTGAAAGATCCGGGCAGTTTTATCATACCATGTAACATTGGATCTGAAATCTTTGAGAAGGCACTTTGTGATCTAGGGGCTAGCATGAACCTCATGCCCTTAATGTGGAAGAGATTGAGCATGTCAAAAATCAAGCCAACCACAGTTACTCTTTAGCTAGCAGACAGATCTTTAACATATCCAAAGGGTATTATTGAAGATGTTTTAGTAAAGGTGGATAAATTCATATTTTCAGTTGAATTCATGGTTTTGGACATGGAAGAAGACTATGAGATACTGCTTATCCTTGGGAGACCATTCCTAGCTACAAGTCATGCACTGATAGATGTACATAAGGAAGAGCTAACCTTGAGAGTAAATGAAGAAAAACTTGTTTTCAATCTCTACAAAGCTATGAACTACCCCAATGACATGCATGAATGCAAAAGGATAGAAGTCATCAATTCTTGCATTGTTGAGGTTGTAGATGAATTGAGCTTCCAAGATTTGCTTCGATGTATTTCTTGTTCAATTTCTTTTCCCCAACCTATGTCTGAAGATTAGAAGCTAATTGTGCTAGCCTTAGAAGCATGCACACCAGAGCTTAACAGTTTACATGCTCCATTATCTTATGCTCATCAATGTGAAGATTTTCGAGATGTTTCTAAGGCCATTGATCTGAAACCACTTCCTAAACATCTGAAATATGCTTATTTAGATGAAGCACAATCCCTACCAGTTATCATCTCCTCTTCATTAACCTCTATCCAAGAAGAAAAGTTGTTGCAAGTGCTGAATAATCACAAGGCTGCTATCGGATGGACAATTGAAGATATAAAGGGTATAAGTCCAGCTATTTGTATCCACAAGATTTTAATGGAGGACTCGCATAAGCCTATAGTGGAGCACTAGCGAAGACTTAACCCAATTATGAAGGAAGTGGTGAAGAACGAGGTAATGAAATGGTTGAATGCAAGCATTATTTATGCCATTTCATATTCACAATGGGTTAGCCCCATCCATGTTGTGCCTAAGAAAGGAGGGATCACTATGGTCACAAATGAGAAAGGAGAGACAATTGCTTCAAGGGCAACTACTAGATGGCGTGTGTGCATTGATTATAAAAAAACTAAATAAAGCCACCCAGAAGGATCATTTTCCTTTGCCCTTTGTGGATCAAATGCTAGATAGGATTGCTGGATATGTTTTTTTTTTGTTTCTTAGATTGGTACTCCAGGTACAATCAGATGGTCATTGCACCAGAGGATCAAGAGAAGACGATCTTCACTTGTCCATATGGGACTTATGCATTTCAGAGGATGTCGTTTAGTTTGTGTAATGCACCACCCACCTTTCAAAGATGCATGATGGCAATTTTTGCTGATACGATTGAAGATATCATGGAGGTGTTTATGGATGATTTTTCTGTGTTTGGTGCTACATTTGATGGATGTTTTCTTAATCTGGAAAAAGTTATCTCTTGTTGTGAGGAAAAGAACTTGGTTCTCAACTGGGAGAAATGTCACTTTATGGTTCGAGCGGGCATTGTTTTGGGCCACAAAGTTTTTGTTAATGGTCTTGAGGTTGACCGAACAAAAATCCAAGTCATTAAAAAGTTGGCACCCCCTACATCTGTTCGAGAAGTGCGTAGTTTTTTGGGGCACAATAGTTTTTATCACAGATTTCTTAAGAATTTCTCTCAAGTAACTCGGTCATTGTACAGTTTACTTAAGAAGGAAGCCAAATTTAACTTCACAGTTGAATGTGTTGAAGCCTTCAATACAATAAATAAGGTTCTAATATCTGTTGTTATTATGTCTACGCTAGTTTGGGGGAAAACTTTTGAGATAATGTGTGATGCTAGTGATTATGCTATGGGAGTCGTATTGAGACAAATACATGATAAGATGTTCGGCCATACATTATGGGTTCCCATGTCAAGGTCTTCACCGATCATGCTACTATTTGTCAGCTCTTCACAAAAAAGGATGCGAAGCTTAAATTGATAAGATGAATTTTGTTGTTGCAAGAATTTGATATAGAGGTGATAGATAAAAAGGGTATAGAGAATGTGGTTGCAGATCACTTGTCTTGCCTATCCAATGAAGCAGCTTAGGATCCCAAGAGCATAGTGGAAGTTTTTCTTGATGAGCACCTCTTGATTATCAGTGACAAAGCATCATAGTATGTAGATTTTGCCAATTATAAGGCCACAGGCGCTACTCCAACAGATTTGTCCCACAACTACCTCAAGCGCTTCATATATGAAGGCAAGTTTTATCTTTGGGATGATCCCTTTCTCTACCGGAGGTGCGTTTATAAAGTGATTCGTCGTTGCATTCTGAAAGCAAAATTTAACAAGGTCCTTCATGACTTTCATGCTTTACCATATAGTGGTCATTACAACTATCAATGTAAAGCGAGGCGCATTCTGGAGAGTGGATTCTATTGGCCGAGTATGCTGAAGGATGCCTATCAATTTGTGAAGACATGTGAAGTGTGCCAGAAATAAGGCAAATTCTCAAGGAAAAATGAGATGCCTCTTACATCTTTTGTGGAAGTCAAATTATTTGATGTATGGGGAATAAACTTCATGGGACCCTTCCCACCATCAGATGGCAAACAATATATACTGCTTGCTATTGATTATGTTTCTAAATGGGTTGAGACAGTGGCCACATCCAAGAATGATGTCAGAGTTGTGTTACAGTTTCTCTCTTGCAACATCTTTTCTCATTTTGGCACCTCTAGAGCAATTGTGAGTGATGAAGGTACACATTTCTACAATAAAATCTTCAACAACCTTTTCACCAAATATGGAGTGCGACACAAGGTTACCTTGCCTTATCATCCACAAATGAATGGGCAAGCTAAAGTGTCTAACCAAGAGATCAAGGCAATATTACAAAAGATAGTTGAAAAAATCGTAGAAATTGGGCTCTAAAATTGGATGATGCATTGTAGGCATACCAGACAGCCGTTAAGACTCCCATTGGCATGTCCCATATCAGTTGTTGTATGGAAAGTACTATCACCTGCCTTGTGAATTAGAGCATAGGGCTTACTGGGAAATAAAGAAGTTGAATTTTGATGCAAAGGCTTGTGGGGAGAATCGTCTACTTCAACTTGTAGAACTTGAGGAGTTGCGTCATGATGCTTTCGAGAATAACACTATCTACAGAGAAAGGACAAAGAGATGACTTGACAAACTCATTGAGAAGAAGGATGTCAAATCCGACCAGCAAGAGATGTTGTTCAACTCTCTACTCTGGTTGTTTCCTAGAAAACTCAAGTCTCGTTGGTCAGGACCTTTCCTTGTTACACAAGTATTCCCATATGGCGCAGTGGAGGTTCAAAGCTTGCTAGATGACCATAAATTCAAAGATTGAAGATATTTTATGGAGGACCAAAATAGATGATGGAGCTAGTAAAACTTAAAGACTGAAACATTGTATCCTCGTCGAGCTAACGACGTTAAACATAGCGCTAAGTGGGAGGCAACCCACTACTGATTTCTATTTTGTTGTGTTCATGTTGTTTCTATTTCTTATTTTAATTTTTAGGATGCATGTAAAGGTTAACAACTTGATTTCGTAAGTTCTCAGTATCATAAGGCTTAGGACTTAGTAAAAAAATGGTGGAGGGG
>JAJIYU010010241.1:0-16299 GCA_030144865.1 Tinospora cordifolia | reverse complement strand
GCATGTATTTTATTAAATGTTGCATGATTGAAAATAGTATAATCACTATGTTAAGTGCATACATGTATTGTTTAAATGTGCATGATAAATTCAAATTGTTTTACTTAATTTTATGGTATGCATGGTTATTTAAATGTATCTTGTAATGACCTATATTTGCGGACATTGAGTCGACGAGTTCAACATGTATTTTCCTGTTTAAATTAATAAATTATAAATAAAACTACATGATTTTACTAGTATTGTATAAATTAATGTGTGTATTAAATGAAAATACGTGATTTTAACAGTGATTGCATTAATTAATAGATGTATGACATAAAAAATAAAATAAATAACTAATGATAGTAATATTAATAATAATAATAATAAAAATTTCATTGTGGGAGCTTATTAGATAATAAAATGATTAATTATTACATGTATATGTATATATACATATATACATACATACATACATACATACATACATATATATATATATATATATAAAACAAGTGGATAAAATGATAAGGATGGTTTGGTTGGAAAAAACAAACAAACAAAATAAGAAGATAAAATTTGGTGATATGGGGAGATAAGAAAAAACCCTCATTTTTGACTTCCTTGGATGGTGGGACTGACCCCTATATAAAGACTTGTTTTCCCCACTTGCTCATTCCCTCGTTCTTCCTCAAAATTTGCCATTTGGGAAAAGAAAGAACAGAGAAGGAGAGAGCCGAAAAGAAGAAAAAGAATAAGAAAAAGGGAAGAAAAGGAAAGAAAATAGGAAAGGAAAAGTTGTTCATTCTTGAAGATTCGTCGCTTTAAGTAACTTGTTTTTACCTCTTTTTGATTAAGAATTGTTATGAAAGTTATGAAATATAATTTTTCTAGTATAATTTTCGATAAAAGTGTTAGCCATTTGTATGACCTAAAATTAGGGTGTTATTTTAGGAGGAATAAAACTACACAATATATATATATATATATATATATATATATATCATTGTGTTCAAATCGATAAGTAGGATATAGATATATACTTTATATGTACCCATTTAGGCCCTAAGAACTTATATGGTAATTGGAAGTCGATATATAGGGGGTATACTTATTAACACTGAAATTTTAGTTGGCGAGTACTGAAATATCTAGAATGGAATTATGAACTTAATGAAAATAAAATTAGAATTTTTTGAGATCAATAGGTATGTTAAATTTGCATTTATGTTATTAAAGAAATAATGTATAGATTAATATTATATGTATATACAAGGTTATATATGTATAATTAATGTTACAAAATTGTTAATTGATTACATATAAGGTTATGATTAATTATGTAATGTTATAAATATAACATACATATATATAATATTATATGTATATACAGTGTTATTTATGTATAACTAATGTTACAATATTGTTAATTGATTACATTTAAGGTTATGATTAATTATGTAATGTTATATATATATATATATATATATATATATATATATATATATATATATAATGTTGTATAGTATTATGAATTACTTCTCATGGAAAAAAATGTGTAACATAGGAAATAATTAAAAATTTCTATCTATTATATATTACAACAAATTTGTGAAGAGGTTATGTAGTGTACACCAAAAGTGAAACACGTGTTGACAGTGTGAGCTTTTGGTTTTTGGCTCGATATTGGAAGACATGACGGGGGACTGGGAGAATGTTGAAGTCGATCTAGTATGTGAGTAGTAAATTGATTTATTTACTTAACCTTTTATTCTACTTATTGTTGTTACATTTTTGTGTACTACATGCATTGCATATTGTATTAAAATAGGACTGATCTTTAGATGTGCCGACCTAGCCTCAAGATGAGAGGTTCCAAGATGCAGACATTGGATCATGATAGTCTTGAGATATGAGTATGAATCTTAAGATGTTCTCACCTAGCCTCAGGATAAGAGATTCTGAGGTGCGAACGTTGGATCTTAATAGTTTTGAGATAGATTTGATCGACGGATTTTCAGTGTGCCGACCTAACCTAATGATGAGAGGTTCCGAGGTGCGGACATTAGATCATGATAGCTCTGTAGTAGGACTGATTGACGAATTTTTAGATGTGTTGACCTGACCTAATGATGAAAGTTTTCGAAGCGTAAAAATTAGATCGTGATAGTTTGAGATAAGAGTGGTACAGTGGTATACTGTATGGATATATTTACAGTGGTACATGACACACTCTACTCGTTCATGGGTGGCAACTATACCACCTGGTCGGTGGGCCATGATCATCGAGACACGACAATATGGCCTGATCGGTGGGCCACGATTGTCGATTGATATCGCATTATAGCATGAACGATGGTTTTGTCCGCACGGAATGTCAATATGACCAAAGGACCCTTAAAATAAAAAAAAAAGGGTGCTGAGTTTAGATACTGGACCCTTGAACTATGGCATAATTCATGGCATATTCGATTGTTGCATTTTTATATGTTGATGATTGTGTGTGCTATTTGTTGTTGCATTTTTATTGAATAATTGTGATGTTGTGTGTTGCATTGCATGTAGAATGCTAGACTTACGTAGATATATCTTTTGTTACTCACTAGGCTCACATGGATCTCGAGCTCACTACTCTTAACATTTCAGGCTAGTGCGGTGTGGATAACGGGAAAGGTGTGTTGATCACGTGATCTTTTCCAACCTATCCCCAGTAGGTTATCTTGTTTTTTTATTTTTGGTATTTTAAATCAATGTGTACAAGTTTTGAAAAAAATTGTAAAGTTGAACTAGACTCTTCTTTTTGTTAATGTAATTAATATTAAAGACTTCTACTATTGTTATATGATTCCGCTTACCTATTATTGTTGCACTCTGAATATTATAAATGTTTTGATGGTAAGACTTAACAGTAGTCGGCAAGTTTGACTAAGGAGTAGACTTATCTGACTATTATGCTGGTCGGATTGCCCATATGAGGTTTCAGAAGGGGGCCCAACAATGTTGGTATCAAAGCCCACAAAATTTTTCCAAAGTTGGAATTAAGCGAAAAATATATGAGTCCAAAAAGTTCTATTTTTCAAAACTTGTTTTTGAAAATATATTGTAAAGTAGTGGTAAAATAGGCTTTAGGGGTAGTATATTTGCACGTTTGACATTGACAAATGATTGTATGCAAATTGCAAATAAAGCTGCTACCTAGATGTGATAGACCACGACGGGTATTACAAGATCCTGCTCTTCTGCAGGATCCTATACTGAGACCTATACCACTACCACCACCTATTGAGCCTGATGTATACCAATGGCTCGAAGATCTTATCGCAAATAAAGGGGAGTTGATCCAATCCTCTAGCATTGCCCTACATCAGAGGATAGATGGGGTTGTGGCTAATATGCAGTAACCAGCACCTCTTGCAACTCCTATTCCACCAGTAGTCAAACCAACTGATGTGGATGATGAGGATGAGTTTGAAGAAGAGATTGAAGCTCCTCATAGGCACCATAGAGAGAGACAGAGGAGAGAAATTTCACATAAAAGACTGTTGAAGAAGTTCGTGGACCTGAAACCCTAGTCATATTAAGGTGATGTTAATCTAGAGCAAACAGAGGACTGGCTGTTGAATGTCGAGAAGATAGCACAATCGATGAACCTATCTGAAGAGAATTAGGTGTTGTTCTCTACACATACATTAGAGGGTGATACCGGTAGATGGCGATTATCAGTCTTGGCTATTGAACGTCTGTTGAGACTCGGACAAGGTTTAGAGAGTTATTTTTGAAAACTTTTGTTCCTGCTTCTGCCAAAGAGCATAAGAAGATGGAGTTCTTAGCCTTGCGATAGGGAAATATTATAGTTCAGGAGTACACTTATAGATTTGTTCATCTAGAGTCTTATGCTCCATGACTAGTTGCTAATAAAGCAAAAAAGGGTAGATTCTATCGTCGGGGGTTGAATAGTGATATTTGATGGGCGATGGATGGTTCCAATTTAGAATATTGGAAGTGCCAAGCTCTAAGATATGAGGTAGATGATAAGGATGAACTAGTACATGTGAAAATTGTCCCAAGAAATACCATGCAGACTTTAGCACAAACTCCGAGTTACCAAGGACAATAGCAAAAGAATAGGGGTTACAAGAAGAGGAAGTTTTTTTTGGGATCAACTAGCACCCTACATATCCAGTTTACCAGGACGATGGCAGTTGCAGCCACCCTTATTTAGACATTTGAGCCACATGTGGTAGTACAACCTAGAGGCAGAGGTTGAGGTAGGGAGGTGGAGGGTTAGAGTATAGGTCACCAACACCGGCAGTACAGATGGGCCAGCCAACACGGACAGGGCAAGTTGTACAGAGACAACCATTCACCTATTATCAATGTAGGCAGATTGGAGACAAGAAATTGAAGTTTCCTACCCTATCAGCCCGACTGATGGTCTAGCAGGGATATAGAGAGAGAGCCTAGGCAGTCACTCAGCCTAATCCAAAGGCTACCAAGACTTTGGTAGAAGGTATCATCTCTTTTTGAGATTCCATTTTGTATGTGTTGATTGGTGCTAGGTTTAACTTATCATTTATATCTGGACCAGTTGTTGGTAGATTAAAACTTAGACCAATTAGGGCATCTACTTGGCTTGTATTAAGTACTGCTGCTGGGGAGCATATTTACCCCAATATGATTTGTGAGCATTGTATGATATGTGTCGATGACCTAAAGACAGTGGTAGACGTGCACTTGGAGTTGAATGCCATTCTAAGCATGGACTGGCTAGCTACTTATTACGCTTATGTTGATTGTTATGCTAAGCATGTAGTATTCCAGATCTCGAATCGACCTGTAGTGGTATTCCAAGATAAAGGTTCAGATAAACCTAGCACCCAGGGCAGATAAGCGACACCAAAGAAGATGTGTGCCTCAGTGAGTGTGGTTGTCGTAGATACTAGTGAACCTTCCAAGTCGAGACTTGGGGATAATCCTGTGGTATGTGAGTTCCTTGAGGTATTCCTTGATGATCTACTTAGCTTGTTTCCTAAGTTAGAGATTGATTTTTTCATTGAGTTGGTCTCAGGAACTGAGCCAATCTCAATGGCTCCTTACTGTATGGCACCTAAGGAGTTACAGGAGTTGAAGGTTTAGCTAAAAGAATTATTGGGCGAGGGTTTTATTCAACCTAGCATATCACCCTAGGGAGCTCCGATTTTGTTTGCAAGAAAGAAAGATGAGAATCTCTGCTTCTGCATCGACTATAGATAGTCGAATAGGGTGACTATAAAGAATAAATACCCTCTTCCTTGGATTGATGATTTGTTTGATCAACTAAAAGGTGTTGGAATATTCTTGAAGATTGATTTGTGTCAGGGTACCATTAGCTACGTGTTAGGGAGGAGGATGTACCAAAGACAACTTTTCGAACTGGCTATGGGCACTGGAGTTTCTAGTTATGTTATTTGGTGTAATGAATGCCCCAACAATGTTCATGGACTTGATGTAGTAGGTTTTCACGCCTTATTTTGATCAGTTTGTGATAATATTCATTGATGACATTTGATCTACTTGAGGTCTAGAGAGGAGCATGTAAAACGTCTTAGAGCAAGCTTATAGACTTTGAAGGAACAGTGCTTGTATCCAAAGCTGAGTAAGTGTGACTTATTGTTAATGGAGCTCAGTTTTTAGGTCATGTTGTAGGAATCGGGGTATCTCTGTTGATTCGGTCAAGGTCGAAGCGATTGTTGATTGGCCTAGACCTACCACAGTAGTTGAGATTCGTAGTTTTGTAGCTTTAGCAAGTTACTATAAGAGATTTGTATAGAATTTATCTGGCATCGCAGCACCAATGACTAAGCTAACCCAGAAGAATGTACCTTTTGTATAGACTGATAGATGTGAGCATGCCTTTCTTGAGCTTCAATAAATCAAGAGTTGATGATTCATACTAATGCATCATGATTAGGCTTTGGTTGTGTGTTGATGCAAAATGATAGGGTAATAGTCTATGCTTCCAGACAATTAAAAGTTCATGAGAACAACTACCTTGTCCATAATCTAGAACTAGCAGCTATTGTTTTTGCTCTTAAGATTTGGCGGCATTATCTTTATGGTGAATGATTCATGCTATATTCGAATCACAAGAGCTTCACATACCTGTTTTCTTAGAAAGATCTTAATATGAAGTAGAAGAGGTAGATGGAATTGCTGAAGGATTATGACTTTCGTATTGAATACCATCCGGGAAAGCTAATGTAGTGGCTGATACACTTAGTAGGAAACGGGTCAAGACCGCCTGTATGGCTAGAAATATGTCACAGGGGTGGAAGATGATTGATTTTGTGAAAGTGACAAGTATCTACGAGACTTCGACCTAGACCAAAATCAGTGCATAGATGAGAGCCTAGTCGGTTCTGCTTGCTGAAACCATAGTGGTGTAGCCTCATGATATTGATTATGTGATGTTTCGAGAGTGGGCGAATGACACTTCTCATGTGGAATGGTCGATTGACATCGATGGTACACTGAGGTTCAAGGGACGATTGTGGGTACTAGATGACCCTCATTTGAGACAGGGAGTGCTAGTAGAGTTGCACCATTCGAGGTATACTGTTAACCCAGACACCAATAAGATGTATCATGATGCTCAATGCATTTATTTGTGGCAAGGGATAAAGCGATATATTGCAGCCTTTGTGCAGAGATGTGACACGTGTTAGCAGGTTAAAGCTAAGCATTAGAAACCCGCTAGTTTATTACAACCCTTGGCTATTTCCAAGTGGAAATGGGAGCACATTACTATGGACCTTATGATGAGATTACTCGAACTCAACGGAGACACGATACTATTGGGTTATTGTGGACAGACTAACTAAGTCTGCTCATTTCCTCTCGATGCATAGCAGAGATTTGGTTGAGAGGCTAGGTTGACTATATATCCGTGAGATCATGAGATTACATGGGGTCCCAATCTCCATCGTGTCTGATAAAGATGTTCGATTTACATCCCATTTTTGGCAGAGCTTGCAGAGTTAGTTGGGACTATGGTAAACTTGAGCACAACCTTACATCCATAGACTAATGGTCAGTCTTAGAGAGTGATCCAAATTTTGGAGGATATGCTCCGTGTATGGGTTCTTGATTTTGGTTGTAACTGGAAGATCATTTGGCATTGTATGAGTTTGCATATAATAACAACTACCAAGCAAGTATCAGAACGGCATCGTTTGAGGCATTATATGGTCGACCTTGCCGATCGCCAGCTTGATGGGTTGAGGTTGGTGACATAATAGTTTTTGGCCCTACTTTTGTACAGGAGCAAAATGAGAAAATTCAACAAATCTATCAGAACATGAAGGTAGCTCAAGACAGACAGAAGAGTTATCCAGATAATCGAAGGAAGGTCCTTGAGTTTGATGCTAGAGATCATATACTGCTTCAAATTTTCCCTCGGAAGGGGCAAACTCGATTTGGAATTTCAGGGAAACTCGCTCTAAGATATTGGACCTTTTAAGATTCTTGAGAGAATATGTCTTGTTGCATACCAATTGGCATTGTCGTCTCAATTAACGGGAATACATAATGTGTTTCATGTGTTGATGTCGAGTAAGTACTACCTCGATCCCTCGCACATGATTGATTGGAGACATGTTGAGTTGCGAAAGGATTGCACATATGATGAGGCTCTGGTAGCCATCATTGATCTAGCCATGAAAAAACTACGCAACAAGGAGATACTGATGATATGTGTAAGTTAACAATTTCATGGTGCCGAGCAAGACACCTGGGAGCGAGAATACTACATGGCAAGTCAATTTCCTGAGATTATGATAGTTGCTTCTTGATCTTTTGTTATCTTAGTAAGTTTCGATGACGAAATTTGTCTTAAGGAGGGATGACTATAATGACCTGTATTTTTGGACATTGGGTCGACAAGTTTGATGTGTATTTCCATGTTTGAATTAATAAATTATAAATGAAAATAAATGATTTACAGGTATTATATATAAATTAATATATGAATTAAATATAAATATGTGATTTTTACAGCGATTGCATTAATTAATGGATATATTAAATGAAAAACAAAATAAATAACTAATGATGGTAATATTAATAATAATAAATATTTCATTGTTGGAGTTTATTAGATAATGAAATGATTAATTACATGTATAAAGAGAAAGACATACATACATACATATACATATACATACATAAACATATACATACATATATATACATATATATACATGCATGATGTTGAATTTCTGAGAAAATCTTTGTCATGGCTCTCTAGAAGATTGAGGGGGTAGTTTTGAGACCAAAAGGCATCACTGTCCATTGATAATGGAAACCCCGGATAACAAATGCAGTCTTTGGCTTGTCTGTTAGATGAACATGACTTGCCAAAATCCTAATTTATAGTCAATTTTCAAAAATATTTTGGTTTCAAAGAGATGTTGAAACAATGCCTCGGGCCGAGGAAGAGGGAACTTGTCATCCTTAAGAAAGATGTTAAGGGGTTGGTAATTAATAACCAACCGGAGCTGTCCTCGTACCTATTTCGATCTCTTGTTAACATAAAATGCTTCACAGGCTCACAGAGAAGTGGTTGGCTCTATCAATCCTTCGTGCTTTAATTGTTCAAGTTCTTGGATAGCAAGTGTAAGTTGAGATGGTGGCATTCCAGGATGGGAAACTTTAGTAGGATTAATGTCTTCATTGAGTTTGAAAGGAAGCTTAACAAAAACGTTTGGATTGAACCATAATGGTCTTTTGCATTTGGCAAGAAAAGTTGTATGGCTTTCAGCACAACAGTCCTGGATTAGTAAATCCCAGAGATTTTGAGTCTCAGGGGATGTTTGAAGGAATTCTTCAAATTGGGATCCTTCAAAAATAGATGACACCCATGGAACAAATGCGAAATTTGTTCTGAGACCTTGAGGAGTCCATCTGAGATCATTGATTTTTTTAAGTATATCATAACCAATAATAAATGTTTTGATAATCCTGGAGCTCCAAGAATTCTGTGTTTAGATGTGAGTAATGGGTGGAGCTTGATCTTCACCGGTTTACTGATGTGAGTGATGGAAAGTTTGCTTTGCCCAGCTGTGTTGAAACTTTGCTGGTAAGGTTTCCACCATTCAAAAGGAAATTGGGAAGGATCCATCAGTGTTGCTGAAGCACCTGTATCAATAAAAGTTGTTAGAGTAATAGGGTGATGATAAGGGGAGAAATAAACCTGGACCTTTGCGTGAGGTAGGTCGAAGGTGCCATTGGTTGATGGAGGAGAAGAGTTTAAAGCAAAAGCTTCTGTATTGGAGATGGCCATCAGTGCTTTGGGGGAAAAGTCATCTTGAAACTCAAATAAGGACTCAACATCAGAGACCTCTGTGTCAGTGAGTGCTGTTATTTTTTCAATGAGAGTTGCGCGTCTTTTGGATTTTTTTTGGGCAAGCTTTAGCAAAATGTCCCTTTTGTTTTCATATAAAACACCTGGAGTCAATTATCTTTCCACGGGAAGGCTTTCTTCGCAAGAACTTCCATTTTTTGTGCAATAACCTTTTGGATGTTGATCTAGGCCTTCTGGAGGGCTTAGTATAGTGCAGGTATTCTGACTTCTATTTGCATGAGCAAGGCTCAAATGCATGACATTTAGGAATTGCATCATGGCAAGCGGTAGAAAGAGTTTTTCCAATTCTCTGGGCTCGTTGGATGATCTCATACTGGGCGCAAAGCCCGTGGTGTCCATTTCAGATATAAGAGAATAATTGCCCTAGAGTACATTCTTGAGTAGTCTTCTTGTGAGTGGCCATATATTCCTTTGCCTTGTTTACGATAGGCGGCTAAAAAGAAAATAAGAAGACAATCTTGAGGTTAACATCATCAACTCCTTTGATCAAATAAAACCACTTTGACATTTCTTCATAATGTTTCTACATAGCTCAAAGATTGTATGAACAACATTTCTTAGCCAAATACTGTTCTCGAGCCTGATCAACATAATGGGTCCACGAAACAACAAATGCATCAAAAAGTGTGGAAAAGAAATTGTTAACCGTTTGTTGAAGTAGAACAGTCTGCTTATACGATTGTTGAGCAATCCACCAATCCCGAAGACTACCTGACAATCTTGTAAGTAGTTTTTCAATGACAATAGCCTCTGTGGCACAATGTTTGATTGATTCTGTGTGGCACCAAGAGAGCATATCATTAAAGAAATATGGCCATTCATCATATGGAAGATTGTCCAGATTAAAAGTGTGGAAGGAACTGACTTGGAACCAGGTTCAGGGGTTGGTGAGGTGGAGGAGGGAAATTAGAGTCCATGTCATTTGATGGTTCTCTTGATGGTTCAATAGTAGGGGGAGTGCTCTGGGTTGGTTCTTGTTTAGGTTTTGAAGACTCACCTGGGCCATACGTTGTTGCCAGTATGTCTTGGGAATGAGCCGAGGAGGATTCAGAAACAAAGGAAGAGGATTCAGAAAGAGAATCAGCTTTAGAAGAAGAGTCATTAATTTGATCCACTAGAGCAACTAAGGGTTGATCATAACGACGAGCCATATATTCGAGGAAAGAAGTTAAGGACTTGTCAGAGATGTCTGGTAGTGGGGATGGTCTGCAGGAAGCTTGGAGATCTGGTTCAGATGGGGGAAAGGTCATCACCATTTTTTTCTTTTCCTTTGTCTTTTCGTTTTGAGGTTGGATCAATAGGAAAGGGAGGTTGGACATCTGCTATGAGTAGCCTGAGTAGATTGATGCACTTTGTTTACTTGAAATCGGGCTTCATAGCTGGTGAGCCATTTTTTAGGGAATAGTTGTTGTAGACGGCTAGGAGAAATTTTCTTTAGAAGGAAAGTGTGCAAAACTACACCTTGAGCTGATATCTAACATAAGACCATCGAGTGAAAAACCTCTGTAGGGGACATCTATCGCATGATTTTGGACACGATAAGCAATTTGGTAGTGAATGGTTGCCGCCAAAGCAATCTGGATTTGAGGGGTTCCAGATAATTGGGCTTGAAGTGTGAGGGTGGTAAGAGCATGCGGGTCTCTTAAAGACACATTAAAATTTGGATAAAAGGTAACAAAAACCGTGCCAGAGTTCAGGGTGGTTTGGATAGTACCAATGACTGCATCTGAGTAGCGAAGCATGCGAGAATCAAGGAGAGCTATTCGAAAAATAGCTTTTGTGGATTTTATACCATGAAAGGTGATAGAAATTTTTACTGCACCATAATGAAGGTGGGTATAGCCATCTTTCCGCTATTGGGGTAAGATTGTAGCAGGTAAGGTGACAGGAAAAAAATGTTCAGCCTGATCAGCAGGGATCTAATGTTCATTAAAATTGAAAATTTGGACATACACTTTGATAGGACTGTGGGGTATCTGTCTACTGAACAATTTTTTAAATTTCTTTTGAAAAGATGTGGATGGAAGAGAATAAACATTCTGGGGTAAAATAAGGACAAGCTCTGTAAGAGGAATAACTCCATTAGAATCAAGCAAGTATTCTACCTCGTATAACCCATCAATCTTGGCAGTAGTGCAAGAAGCTACAAGGGAAGAAGTGTCAAGAGCTGAAGAAGTTTCCATTTTACAAAACCTTACAAAATAAAAGCTTGTGTCTAGTCCATTAGTGAAGGATGCCTTCTAATTCCTTCCTTGGCTACATGGCTAGATCACTAAGGCTGAACAGCGCACTTGTAAGATGGAATAAATTGGAAACAAGGAACAAGATTACTAGTATTCAGATAAGACTTACTTAGGGAACTAAGTATCGTCGTGCTTAATAGTCCTAGTAACTTGGGGATAAAGGACTACAGGGAGAAGAGCCAGGTGATGAGGTATAAAAAGAAGTAGAGGTTGTTGGAAAGATGGTAAGAACTTGTTGACACCGGGTTTCTCAGAGATGAAAGAACTCAACATCCGAGATGTTACAAAAGTTTGTGTACAATAGACAAATGTACAAAAACACAAGGTACAGAAAATTTCGATCTATTTAAGAAACACACTCCCAAGAGTCCAATCAAAGAATATGTCCAAATATCTGATTTGAATGAACATCAAGTTCCAGCAGATCAGACTGAACATTTCTTTCCCTTAACCCTTCCTTCTCCTTTGTTACTTTCATGGAGAAAAGATGGTTACAGCCATCTTCACTATGGAACAATTAAGATTTCAATTACTTTTCATGGCAGAAAGGCCATTGAAGCAATTTCAAGAATTGCAGTTCTTGATTCTCGCATGACTAGGTATGCTGAAGCTGTTATTGGCACTGTCCAAACTACCCTTAACTCTGGCACGGTGTTCATTACTTTTTATCCTAATTTTAATGTCTTTCTAGGAAATCCACATACTCTTACTACTTTAAGTCTTCAAGTTCAGCTAGTTGGTACTCCTCTGGTCCAAACCGCCTTAGCAGCTACAGTTCACTATTAGATTGCTTATAGGGTTCAAAATCATGCCATTGATATTCCCTATAAAGGATCAAATTTCCAAAGTTTGATGCTTGATATCAATTCCCAGGGAGCGATGACTCATTCATTTATTCCAAGGGTCGTACCTTTAGAGAAACTCCAAAAACTTGTCCCAAAAAAATGGATCACCAATTATGAAGAACAATTCCAAACCACAGAAGTTCAACAAACTTCTTTTGTTATACACCACTGTCACTTAGATGGGCTAGTGGAAACTATTTTTCCAGAGTATCCTACCACTCAGTCATGAGCCACAATTGCAGATATTAATGTGGTTGATTTTTCTCTGCCGACATCTCCATCTGATATCTGGTGGGATTCTTCTTGCACATGTTCCGATTGTCTAGATCATGACTTTGACTTACAATATGATGTCCCCGAGAAGCCAAAAAGGAGATCTTCTCAAAGAACATTACAAGACCGATATGAGGTAGGAGATCCTTCGGTTGGTTTTATTGATTCTACCTCAGGGCGTTTTCAATATTACGTCCTTCTCTCTGAGGATGATTTTCCAGAATGCAATGTTGTTACTGGCTTTGTTTCTTCGATGGTCCCTCCTAATAACCGTACTAAATATCCTTTTACTGGTCTTCCTATGCAGTATCAGGTTAAACAGTCTACAATTATAATGCCATCTGTTCCTGAGCTCAAGCCTCTAACCGATACGGAAGCCATTCTTAATTGGCAGTCTAATAATGCCTTGTTTCAGAATGATCTTCTCAAAACTATTGCTCAGAAACAAGATGTTCTTGTCCAGAAACAAGATTCTTTCAAACATCAGCAGGATTATCAAGAACAACTCATTATAGCCATCCATGATCGTCTTGATCAAATCCATCAAGAATTGATGGACCTGGCTACCTCTATTGAAAGTTATGCTGATACAGCTGCTCTTTTTCTACCTCTTGAAAGAGAACAAAAATCTCTTAAAACCTAGTTGCGGGATATTCAAGCTAGAACTTCTTTTGTTCCTTCATATGAACCTCATTATGTGCCTACCCAGTCTCAACCTTCCCTTGTTTTCCCTTCTCTTTTCCCTTATAATTACCAGTTAGCCTCACACCAAAAGAATAAGCCTCCACTATTACCTCCTCTTCAAATCCATAGTTCACAACCCCCTTCTCGCCCTATTGCTACTGAGCGACTCTTTAACCGCAGAAAGGATAAAGGTAAACAAAAAATGGTTCTTACTGTTGATACTCCTTCACCTAATACCTTGGCTGATTTTCTCCACCATATAACCCATCTTGACACATCTATGCCTAAAGTACCTGAAGTCCTTCATAACTCTCTTTCAGACTCTAATAATGAAGGCTCTAGTTCTTCTTTAATTTCTTCTTCATCAGATTCTTCTAATTCTGACAATATCTTAGTAGCTTCTCACACTGGTGAGTCCAGCAGGACTCAAGAGCCACATGTTGATCCAACCCCTGAACCTGGCGATATGCACCCTGACATGGAATCTCCAACACCACCACCAACATTGTATCATCCTACTGGTCATGCAAATAAATCGTCCAATGGGTTTCATACCTTTAATTTGGACAAATTGCCTTATGACGACTGACCTCTCTTTTTCAGTGACATGTTATCCTGGTGTTATTGTGAACAGCTCAAGGGTCTTACTGATTGCCAAGTAATTGAGAAAATGGTAACAAAATTTTCTGGTAGTCTTCAAGTTTGGTGGCTTGACATTAAGGAATACAGGCAAGTCCATTTTATGAATTGACCTTTTACTGTGTTAATTGCTCAGCTATTTACTTCTATCATCGGCCCCTATGACCATGTCAAGGAACAAACAAGAGAACGTTTTCTCTCCACCAAATGTTGTACCTTCTCAGAGGCAAATTTTCAAGAACATTATGCCAAAATGTCTTGCATTTTTTACCTCATTAATGGGTATGATGATAATAATCTTAAGGTGGTCTTCTTTTATTCGTTCCCACGGCCAATTTCTTCAAAAGCCAAGATTCATATGCAAAATGCCAACAAGAAATTTGAGAACTGTACGTTGGGAGAATTATTTGCTTTTATTCAGCTCGGCCGCATGGAACTATATTCAGACCATTTATTCTTCCAACAACAACTCAAGATAGGCAAAACTCTACAAAAATCTTGCCTTAAGGATGATCCTTCTTATTTTGGTAAGTGTCATCCCTATGAACCTTGTTCTTGTTTAAAAGGCTCCCCATCATTTCCTATTCCTAAGCTACACAAATCCAAAAAGCATAGGAAGTGAAAAAAATGGATGCATCGCTCCCCTCACAAAAAATCCAAATGAAAATTCTTGCGACGAAAACAATTCGGTAAGAAATCTGTTGATTCCAGGTGCTTCATCTATAAAAAGCCTGGCCATTTTGCCAAAAATTGCCCTCAAAAAACAAAATGACATGCGGAACTCATCTCCTAGATTGAACAACTTAGAGATACAGAACTGTTTGATGTTGAATCCCTTTTCTCTTTGGATGATGAGTATTCTCCAACAACATTATTGGCCATATCAGATACCCAAGCTCTTGTCCTCAATACTGAGCCTTCTGCTAGCACCATCTCTCGTCTGCCTTATGCTAATGTACAAGTATATCTTTCTCCATATCATAATCCAATTACCATCACAGCTCTTTTTGATACAGGAGCAACGATGACTCTTATGCATCCTTCAATGCCTCTTTCTGATTGGTGGAAACCCTACCACCAAAATTTTAATATAGCCAGCTCTTCCTCTTTGGCTGTCACATTAATCAGCAAGCTAGTAAAGATTCGTTTGCATCCTCTTCTTACCATCAAGCATAGAATACTGGGTGCTCCCAATTTGCTCAAAGATTTTATCATTGGATATGATGTCATACAACAGCTAAGACAACTGACTTGGACCCCTAAAGGATTACGAACTTCTTCTGCCTTCATTCCTTGGGTCTCTGCAGTTGTCCCAACAGTTCATGTTATTGATGATCATAGGGTTATAGAGCTTCGCCACAAACTCATAGCTGACTGTTGTGCTGAAAATCGTACTAAATTTCTGAAAATCATATTGAATTTATAAGCAAGGAGGAGACCATGGACATGTGACTTGATAATACATGAAAAGACTACACAAGTACAATAATATACATAAAAAGTAGCCATAATGGAGAAGAACATTTTTTAAGAAATTCAGTATGATTTTCAAGTTCTCATAGAGAATGTACAACTAAGATGAAGTAATTGAAATCTAAGGGTCAATATGAGAGACACATTAATTATTAAGTATTTGTAACAAGTTTTTATTATACATCATCTTATTAATAATAAGCATTTATAAGTATATTTTTTCATATTATCTTATTTATAAATCATCTTCTAAGAAATGTAATTTAAATTAGAATCTAAATAATTCATCATGTTGAGTATCAATCTTCTAAAAACTAAAAATTTGATTGAAATTTATAATATTAATCATGTTCAATATTAATCTTTTAGAAATTAAAACCTTGATTCGGATTTAAAATATTAATGATGTGGGATATCTTATTCATTTCTTACGTGAAAATATATTTACTGTTAAATGCTATTAATACTTTCTTTAATAAGTGCCTTAGTTGTTTTCTTTCTTTTTAGCTTTTTTTTTCTTTTTCTTTTTTTCTACTCTGTTTTATTTTGTTTTTTTTTTCCTTTGTGTCTTTTTCTTTTCATTTACTTATAATCCTTTATTATTTTTTATTTTATATTTCTTTTTCTTCTTTCTTTTGTTTTTTTTTTGGACTTCGTTCCTCTTTTCTATTTTTTTGTTCTTTCTTTTATTTATTTTTCTTTTATATTTCTTTCTTTTTTCCTTCTTTCATTCTCCTCTTTTCTATTCTTCGTTATCCTC
>JAJIYU010010240.1:0-16287 GCA_030144865.1 Tinospora cordifolia | reverse complement strand
TGTTGAAGGATAATTTAATGTTGACATTACTCATTCTTGGGCCGAAACAACCAGGAAATGATATAGATATTTACTTAGCACCTTTGATAGATGATTTGAAATTGTTATGGACAAATGGAGTTGACATGTATATTTCATTTACAAAATCAAAATTAAACTTAAGAACAATCTTAATGTGGACAATAAATGATTTTCTTGCTTATGCAAATATGTCTGGGTGGTCAATAAAAGGAAGATTTGCATATCCTATTTGTCGCTTGGATACTTGCTCTGAATGGTTACGTCATAGTCGAAAATTCTTATACATAAGTCATAGAAGATTTTTAGTTCATGGCCATCCATATCGAAAAAAAGCTTGGTTTAATGATAAATAAGAGCTACGAGAAAAACCAAAGTGGTTTACAAGTGAAGCAATTCTTGTAGAGGTAGAAAATATTGTAAATGACTAGGAGAAGAGTACAAAAGGAAGAGAAA
Source organism: Tinospora cordifolia (assembly GCA_030144865.1). Taxonomy (NCBI): domain Eukaryota; kingdom Viridiplantae; phylum Streptophyta; class Magnoliopsida; order Ranunculales; family Menispermaceae; genus Tinospora; species Tinospora cordifolia. Next base: position 15,813 of record JAJIYU010010240.1, on the reverse strand, counting down.
GTCAAAAGAGGAGGAACAAATATGGAAGAAGAAGTCAATTTTTTTTGAATTGCCATATTGAAAGGTATGCTTACAATGTTATGTCATTGTACTTTAAATTCATTTGTTTTGTGAAACATAATATGGATTCATTCTATTTCATAACATATGAAGTAATTAAGTCAAATTTATGTAGAGCTTGCTTTTACGTCATAATTTGGATGTGATGCACATTGAAAAGAATACATGCGATAGTATTATTTGCACACTTCTGGATGTGAAAGGCAAATAAAAAAATGGACTCAATGCTCGTAGAGATTTGGAATGCATGAATATTAGAACTGAGTTACATGCTGAGCAACAAGGAGATTGATTATATTTACCTGTTGCAATGCACACTCTTTCAAAAGAAGAGAAACAATTTTTTTGTGGAAGATTCGCAAATTTAATGTTACCTGACCATTATGGGTCTAACATTGGAAATTGTGTGTCGATTAAAGAATGTAAGATACTTGGATTGAAGTCACATAATTGTCATTTATTAATGCAACAAATTTTGCATCTTGCTTTGAGAGGAGTTCTACCAAATGGTCCAAGATATGCAATTTCACGACTTAGTAGATTTTTTAATATACTTTGTGACAGGATCGTTGATTGAAATTTGTTATTGGACTTGGATGATTCAATAGTCAAAACTTTGTGCACTTTTGAAAAGTTCTTTCCTCTATCTCTTTTTGATATTATGGTTCACTTAACAATTCACTTGGGATGAGAAGCTTGTTTGGGTGGACCAATCCAATATTGGTGGATGTATCCGTTTGAGAGGTAGAATATATATCACTTTAATGTGTTTAGCTACTATATCTTAGTAAAAAGAAAGTTTTGCTTCCGTCTAATATCTTGGATATTGCTTACTGTTATGTTTTATTAAATAGTTTAGAAGTTCAACCTACATAGAGTAACTAGTTTGTTCTTATAATCCATATCATAAATTATGAATATCTTAGTGTTTTGTTCAAGTTGGAGCTAACTTTATGTTGTTTATTAGAATGAACTTGAATGAACTTCGACATTCAGATAAAAGATTATTAAGGAATGAACATTTATTGTATAAAAGACACATGGATGAATTTAATAGATAGATTTGTGATAAGGTAAACAATCATTTTTCAACATGCATTTTCATTTATCTTAGCAAAGTAGTACTCATTATATTCTTTTTGCTATATGATCAGATTAAGGAGCTTGCTGGACATAACAATGTTTCTAGTAAGCTAATATGGCTCACACTGGGCCTAGGGAGCAATTATTATCGTGTCAGGGATATGTAATAAATTGTAACACCCCAACCCCTGCATCTTTTAGCATTGGAATGACCACCATTCTCTTGAGAGTGGACTAAACCAAACAGCAGGCCGGGCTGGTGTTACATTTACAAGTACACAACTTGTATCACTTTCTATTTCAATTATTTCATGCCTTGATTGTATTTAACAGTACATAACTTAAATTTAAGAATTTAATAAGGCAATAGTACAAGAAATGACTGAAATTCATAAACTCAATTAATTAAATAAAATTAAGTACATAATTTGATCTTCAAGAAAAACTATTACAGCGGAAGATTTAAAACTTGGGCAACATGCCCTTACATAAAAATTAGAAACTTTTTAAATAAAAAGAACCTAACTAATATTCATGGTCTTCATGTAAATCAATTACTTGAAAAATAGAAGGAAGGGTGAGCACATAGCCCAGTGGATCTTTTTAAACATTTAAATTATTATTTCAATTCAAACAAACCAAGCATATAAAAAACTTTTGTACATTAGGCGATTCAAACAAATTTCTTATTTATGGTTGACATTTGAACTGAAAGAGTTTAATCTCTGTGTTCCACATCGTTGGGAGAGAGAATCACTCTTGGAAACTCAAACCCAATATCTATGAAGTGGGATCACTTTTGGAAACCCAGTTCAAAATCATCAAAGGTAAGCTGACAAGCCGGATCGGGGTGGAACACACACGATGACACTATGCAGTCCATCATCACGCCGGTACGTGGATTGAATCATTATTTAATCTTTTCTTAGTGATAAAACACACAATATCGGATTAAACCATCAATGCAACATGTACATAAATAAACCATCGATGAATCGTCAAATATTTATTCATGGCACAATTCTAGCATATCATGCATCATTATCCTTGATTTCTAAACATGCATAACATGTATATTCATGGCACATCAAATAAATAAAGCATCCATATTTAAAACATATAATCAATCATTCAACTTCAAAATATCATCACACATGCAAGACTTATTCAAATTAAAATAAAGAAGTAAAAGTTAGAAATCATTTCCACCTTAAATAAGTCTCTTCTGCACACCTCTGAAATCCAGCAGAGTTCTGTTACTTCAAGGCTTCCAAACACTCAAGAACTCTCAAGAACACTCAATAACAGTTCAAGATCACTCAAGAACTGAGGGGCTTGCTAAGAAGAAGGTTAGAGAGAGTCAAAAGGGACTAGTATGCTCTTGATTTGAGATTAAAACAATGAGAGCACTAGGGTTCCTTTATATGGAGTTTAAGATGGCATAGATTGGTAACATTTTGGTGCTCTCCTTGTAGGAAACTTGCCAATTATTCAAAATTTCGTGCCCCCCAAGCATAGGAAAATAGCAAGTGCATTTGAATATTTTTTTTGAAATTTAGAAACATTTTTTTGGAATTTTTTTGGATTTTTATTCAAATTTTTAAGCTATTTTTATTGGTTTAATTGGAGCGTTAATCTGGACCGTTGATGATCCTCGATCACATCAACGATTTGATCATCCAGACATGGTCTCGACTTCAGACTGTTGGATTTCCTCGATCGCAGCACAAGATCAGGGCGCCTCAGATCTTGTTCGTCAAATGAGCCTCGATTGCAGCATGGCCGTTCGTGATCAATGAAACTAGCGTGGACTGTTGATCAACCTCGAGCGCAGCACCAAATCGTGATCGATCGAAAATGTCTCAAATCCAGACCATCAAATTGTCTTCGAGCGCAGCATCGTTCGCAATCAGCCACTGCGGCTTTGATTTTCGCCATCCGATGAACCTCAAGCATAGCACCAGATGATCATCCTTCTGCGAGCACGAATCCTGGTCGTTGGATTGTCATCGATTGTAGTGTTCGTATCTTTGATCGCGATCAACGAAAATGACCTGGATCGTTAGATCAGGTGGATTTGTTTTAGGTCGTTGGATTTTGATGATCCGGTGCTCCTGAATGCTGGTTTGTCTTTGATTTCGTTCATTGGATCAGACAAATCGATTTTGGGCCATTGGATACAGTTTCTAATTACCAAAATTGCTTTTCAAGGTTGCTATTATCCGAAAATTGCTAATTATATACTTTCTAATTGATGTAAGCATGGATTTTTGTACATGTCCTTCCATTTTATTGACTTGCTAATGTTTTTCCCCTTTCTATTTCTTTAATATTGTATTTATTTTATTTTTTCTATTTTTTTAATATTGCCAACACTTAATAATTTATGTTTCTTTATATTATTTATCATTTCTTCATTTCTATGTATTTATCACATATTTTTATTTTCAGAGGGTACAAGTAATTATATAATTCACTCTACTTTATATTGGATAATTAATTCTATAATTGCATAATTAAAATTTAATTTATTAGTATTTGATAATTTCACTAACATTATATCATTAGTTAGATCATCTTGATACTAAGGTTTCATTTGCCTCCAATATTTTTAGGATTTTTTTTTCTCAATGAATTTTATTTCATTAATAGTTCTTTGTTGACAAAATTATGAGGTATTACATAAATGGTCTTCGTTTTCATACAAAAGATGCAGAGAAATCTCGACAAAATAGTGGTGTTTTAGTTGAAGCAATAACTCTTTGTAGGTCTAGTGCAAAAGATCAATCACAACAATTTGGGGAGGTCAATTATTATGGAGTCTTAAGAGATATCATAATTTTTGATTATCATACATTTCATGTGCCTACTTTTATATGTGATTGAGCTAATATTGTCAATGGTGTCAAGAAAGAAGAATGATTTACATTAGTCAATCTTCATGAGGGGAAATCTCAATTTGATAAGGATCCATTTATTCTTGCATCACAAACAAGACAAGTTTTCTATTCTAGAGAAAATGAAACATCTAAGTCGTATGTCATTTTGAGAGCTCCTCCAAGAGGTTTTCATGAGTTACAATCATTTGAGGAAAGTATAAACTTGACACATGAGCCTATGAACATGTCAAAATTTGGAGATAGAAATGTGGAACACTATGCTAGGATTGACCTAAATGGCACTATTTTGTGAATAATATAAGCATTAAGTTCTATACTATAACTGATTGAATTTTTTCTAGAATTTCTGTCCGAGTTTAGTGCATCTAAAGTAATTTGTGTATTAAATCCTACTTTTTAATTATGTGATAGTTATTTATTGCATCTAAATTAATTAGTTAATTCCTTTTCATTTTGTTTCAACAGACATATTATATCTTCAATAGCTACTATGACAAAAAAAGACTTTAGAAGCTGGTGAAGTAAGTATTCTATTTTCAGTGATATTCATAATGATGTATTTTTGGTCAAGTTATGTAAATATTATAAGGCAAATAATTATATATATATAAATGCATTTTTCAAGTCACACCTTCTTCTTGAACAGTCACCTCCACAACCATCACTATTGCTACTGTTTTTCTTCTTTTCCTCACAGCTACTGTTCTTCTTCTTTAGTATAAGGTATCTACTCTTCATTCATATTTTCAACTTTCATCTGTTTCATGTTCATGACTTATAATGTTTGTTGATTACTATTATAGCTTTTGGTTTAAAATGAACAATGTTGATTACTATTATAGCTTTTAGTTTAAGAATAATAAACAATGTGAAATTTCATCTCTTTCATGTATGCTTTTTAAGAAAAATTAATATATAGGTCTAGGTGTCCAATCCCCTAGTGCGGCTAAGTGTTCTATGGGTCAGGTAAAACTATGCATGGTATTCTTTTTAGTTTTGTTTTTATATGGCTTTGGTAGATATTGAGTTGTTTTAACCATTACAGTTGCTCATTAGTTCGATCTTATTCTTATTTTTTTAAAAAATTAATCTAATTAAGTTCATTCTTTTTGATCTAGGTATATATAAAGATTGGAACATTGGAGAACTTGAGTTTATATGCCTGAATTGTGTCTCAAGATGAGACGTGATGATCTTTTAAGAAGAATTTTTGCTTATAGAACTTTTTATTTTTGTTTATTAGGATTAATAATGATGAGTATAGTGTAAATAATAATTACACTTTTTGATGGATTATATATATGTTTGACATCATGAAATTTATTATTCTTAAGTGGTACTAAATGAACCATTTGAAATGATAGGACAAATGTTTAATAATATTTATTTTATATTATGAATTTATAGATAGAGGTAAACATATGCAATATATATTGTAGTAAAATACGATTGAAAAAAATTCACACATATGAAAACGTTCAGTTTCGTTGTAAGATAGATGATATAACAACGTGCAGATGATTATTGTCGAAATGCTAGTGCTTTCACAACGGGCACATTATGTTGTTAAATAATGGACATAAAACAATAACCACTTGACCGTTGTTGAAAGTTGAAAAGGTTAGGGTTTCCACAACGTTCGCTCGTTGTTATAACACACCTACAACAATAGGTATGATGATTGTTGTCGAATATGTGTTAAAAGATTAAAACATTTAACAACGTACGAACGTTGTCGTAACCTTAGTTCTTAGATTGATAAACAATGCGTTACAACAACAGGCTCGTGACCATTGTTAAAGGTTAGGGTTTCCACAACGTGCGCCTGTTGTTATAACATTTCTACAACAATAGGCATAGTGACCATTGTCGAATATGTGTTAAAAGATTGAATCATTTAACAACGGGTGAATGTTGTTGTAATCTAACTGTTAGACTGATACACAATGTTTTACAATAACAAGCTCGCGACCGTTGTTAAAAATAGTCGGGTGTTTAACAACACCCTGATCAACAACATGACCATGAACGTTGTCGTATGCCTATAACAACGAACATTGCACATTGTTGTAGGTGTCATTTCTTGTAGTGAGGGCTAGAGAAAGTCAAGAGGGAAGTGTCAATTGTTGCTTTGGGATGAGGAGAATGAGAGCACTAGGGGGTTTATATAGGGTTTCAAGAGCAAGGGGGATGGCTTCGACAACATACATACAAGAGATTCTATCCATACTCACAAGGGGACGGTTTGGCATGTGCATCTTTCCAATAATCCAAGCTGTGCACGGTTTGGCAACTTTGAAGATTAGGGTTTCTCATTTGTAAGATATGATCCCTATTTGGTTTCCTAAGTATATAGGTGCACGAATAAGGGTTTAGATTACATTCTAATCTCATTTAGACGTCCCATATCAGATCATAATAGTTTCTTAATTTGGTTTAGCAAGTGTATCAATGATCTTTCCTATCTTATCCATACTTGGGCGTCAAACATGCATGTTTAGGAGACTTTCCTTTTTCTTCTTCTCTTAGATGACATCTAAAAATAGTGCAAGGAAACTAGTGTGTTCAATATCATTCTTGATGGATACTAGATCATGATCCAAAGGTTCCAATTTGGTTCTATTTAGGGTTGGCGCACAATTGAGGGCATAGTAGCCAACATGCATGGAAATCTTCTTGATTTTGGTGGTTTGGTGTGAGCATAGAAACTTTCCATTTCTGATTTTGTTACTTCTTTGTTTGTGACGTTTTGGCAAGTTCCTTTCTCAAAGACTTTTTATTCCACTTAATGAACATAAGAAGTGATGGCTAGGGTTAGGGTTTGTGAGCATGGGACGTTTTTGTGTGCACATAGCTTGGGTGCACATGATCATTTGTTGTGTGTACATGAGATCATTTTTTTAGGGTTTCTAAACAAGTATGGATGATTTACTTGTGTATATAGAGTGTGGTGCACATGATCAAAGTATGCTCATCCATGTGATTTGCTCATGCTTAGGGTTGGTTACATATTTTGGGTCCACATGAATTTAAAATAAATTTATATCTCTCATTTGGCTAGGATTTTAGGCCCTTAGCACACACTTTTGGGTTCACATAAATTTAATAAAAAATTATAACTTTTAATTAGCTAAGTTTTTCCCTATTTTCTTTTCTAATTTAGATTTCCTTAATGCATACCAAGTAAATGAACTCTTAATTGAGCAAATGAAATAAATTTTGGGTGCTTAGGCCATTTGAGGTGTTCACTTTGTTTCATTTCATTTCATTTTGTTTTCTTATCTTAAATTTCACTCCTCTAAGAAGTTTTTGAGCAAATTTAAACTTGCTAATTGACTCTAGAAATGAATTGGACTTTATTTATCATTTCATTTCATTTAGTACAAAGTTTCAGGGTATTACAATCTACCCTCAAAAAAAATTTTGTCCTCAAAATTTGTACACATTAAGGGGTTCCTAACGAACAGATATGGGTACTTGATCTTCATTTCACTCTTTAGCTCCCAGGTAGCTTCTTCCATCCCGTGATGCTTCTAAAACACCTTAACTAAGGGAATATTCTTAGTTATCAGGTTATATACCTTGTGATCAAGGATTATAATTGTCACTTCTTCATAAGTGGCATCATCTTGGATGCTTCCTAGCGGATGATGTGAGAAGGATCTAGTTCATACTTTCTCAGCATTGACACGTAGAACATGTTGTGAGCTGAGGTCATCCGGTTTGGTAGATCCAACTCATAAGCGCATTCTTAGATTCTTTTAAGTATTTCAAAAGGTCAGGCAAATATTGGGGATAGCTTTCCCTTGAAATCGAACCTCTTGATACCTTTCTGAGGACTAATTTTTAGAAATACTTTTTTACCCACTAGGAACTCTAGATATCTCCTTCTCTTGTTAACATAGCTCTTTTGATGGTTTTGACCTGTAGCCAGTCTTCTCTGTATTAGCTTGACTTGGTTATTCATTTCTTCCATTTAGTTTGGCCCAGTCAGTACATGATTCTCAAGCTCAACCCAACAGCTTGGTGATCTGCAAGGCCTTTAATAAAAAACCTCATATGGAGCCATCTTAATACTTGCTGGATAACTATTGTTATAGGCAAATTCTGCTAAGTGTAGGTACTTTTTTTTTTAGTTTTCTTTAAAGTCCAAGACACAAGACCTTAAAATGTCCTCTAAGGTCTACATAACTCTCTCAGTCTACTTGTCTGTCTAAGGGTTAAAAACAATGCTCGTGGTGAGTTTAGTGCCCAACTCTTTCTGTAGACTCTACCAAAACTAAGAAGTAAAGCGAGAGTCTCAGTCAGATACTATTATTTTGGGCACACCATGTAGCCTTGCTATTTCTTCAACATATAGTTCTCCCAGCTTACTGACTTGGTTTGTGGATTTGATTGGCACGAAATGAGCCATTTTAGTGAGATGATCCACGGTCACCCAAATAGTATCTTCTCTTTTTTGGTTCCTGGGCAAAACACTAAAAATGTCCATGGATAGAGTGTGGTTGTAACCTTCTAGATGATTTCTAATGTTCTATTGTTACTTGTTGACAAGTTAAGCACTTGGCAATATGTTTAGCCACATTTCTCTTCATTTCTCTCCACCAGTAAGTCTTTTTGATGTTTTGGTACATCTTATCTTCACCTGAATGCATTGTATACTTGGTTTGATGAGCCACATCCAATATGGTCTGTTTACTTTGTCAGTTTGGGGCACAAAGATCCTCTTGCCAAGTCTCAGGGTATTCTTAGCATCTAACTTAAAGTCAGTATGCCTACCCTGTGTAACTCCTTCTATCAGACTAGTAAGCCATTTGTTTTGTTTTTGCTCATCCTTGATCTGTGCAGAAGATCCAGTTTGTAAGACATGTTGTAGAGATAAGCTCGTTTTTCATTCAAGGTTACACCCAATTTAAAGTCTTCAATCAACTGGTACATCTGACCCTTTTCTTCCTCTTGTTTGTTGAACTTTCTACTTAAGGCATCAACCACCACATTGGCCTTCCATGGATGATAATGTAGTTGGAAATCATTGTCTTTTAAGAAGTCCATTCATCTTCGTTGCCTAAAGTTCAACTCCTTTTGGGTGTAGATGTATTTCAAGCTCTTGTGATATGAAAATAGATCGAATTTCTCACCATAAAGGTAGTGTCTCCAAATGTTCAGGGCAAATACAATGATTGCTAACTCTAAGTCATGAGTAGGGTAATTCTTCTAATGGACCATTAGTTGTTGTGAGGCATAAGCGACTACTTGTTTTTCTTGCATCAATACTACTCCCAGTCCACTTAGTGAAGCATCAATACAAAAGGTAAAGGTACCATGGGTTGGAGTGACTAGGATAGGGGCCATAGTCAACCTCTTCTTCAATTCTTGGAATAATTATTCACACTTCTTGTCCCAATCAAATTTAGCTCCCTTCCTGGTTAGCTTGGTCATGAGTTTTGCTAGCTTGGAGAAGTTTTGGATGAACCTTTTGTAGTATCTATGTAATACCTCATAATTTTGTCAACAAAGAATTATTAATGAAATAAAATTCATTGAGAAAAAATTATAAAAAGTATTGGAGGCAAATGAAACCTTACCATCAAGATGATCTAACTAATGATATAAGGTTAGTGGAATTATCAAATACTAATTTTGCAATTATGCGACTAATTATCCAATATAAAGTAAGTAGAATGAATTATATAATTATTCGTACCCTCCAAAAATAAAAATATGAGATAAACACATAGAAATGAAGAAATGAAAAATAATATAATGAAATATAAATTATTAAGTGTTGGCAATATTAAAAAAATAGAAAAAAAATAAAATAAATACAATATTAAAGAAATGGAAAGGGAAAAAACATTAGCAAGTCAATAAAATGGAAGGATTTGTGCAAAAATCAATGTTTACATCAATTAGAAAGTATTTAATTGGCAATTTTCGGATAATAACAACTTTGAAAAGTAAATTTGGTAATTAGAAACTACATCCAATGGTCCAAACTCAATCTGTTCGATCCAACGAATGAAATCGAAGCCCTAAACAGCGCTCAAGAGCATCGAATCAGTGAAATCCAACAACCCAGAATCGATCAGCCTAATCTAACAGTTCAGATTTGCTTCATTGATCGCGAACAGCACCGCACTCGAGGTTAATCGTGCGACCTGGATCGATGTTCAAGATCTGATGCTGCACGTGAGGCCCATCCAACGTTGAAGATCAAAGCCATTTTTTTAATCACGATCTAGTGCTGCGCTCGAGGTTGATCAACGATCCATAGCGAATTCGTTAATCTCGATCGCATTTCAGTACTACGCTCGAGGTTGATCAACGGACCACACTAATTTCATTGATCGCGAACCGCCGTGCTGCAATTGAGGCCCATCTAATAGACGAAATCTAAGGCGCCTTGATCTGTGCTACGATCGAGGAAACCCGACGATGCATTACAAATCTGTAAATCTTGATCGCAATCTGATGCTGCGATCGAAGATCATCAACGGTCTAGTTTTAATGCTCCGATTAAACCGAGATTAATAACTTAAAAATTCGAATAAAAATCTGAAAAAATCCAAAGAAATCCGAAAAAAAAGTTTCTAAATTCCAAAAAAATTAGTCAAATGCACTTGCTATTTTCCTATGCTTGGGGGCATGAAATTTTGAAGAATTGGCAAGTTTCCTACAAGGAGAACACCATAAACTTGCCATTCTATGCCACTTTAAACTCTATATAAACCCCCCATGCTCACCATTCCTCACATCCCAAGAACCAAGAGTTGAGATTTCCTCTTATTCTCTAAGCCCTCTCCTTGGCATCCCTTCTCACCATTCTTTTCCCTCTTGAGTATGAGAAGTTCTTGGTTTGGGGATTCATCTTGGGTGATTTTCTTGGTGCTTGTACACTGGAAACTCTTGCTCAAACTATGGGGAGAAAACATCGTAAAGTGGAAGTGATTTCTCTAACACCCCTTTTTCTTATTCAAATTTCTAGCATGTTCATAGTTTGTTTGGCTTTTGAAATCAAAATAATTTTAGTTCAAGCATTCAAAAATATATTTTCAGTTTTAAACTTGATTCTTGTTCGAATTTATGCATGCATAATAATCATGCCATGTTTAATATGATGCTTAGGCTTTATTTCAAAGTATGATGCATGATTTTGATTATTTCATGATTAAATTTTCAATTTGATCATATGCTGAATTTATTTATTTCAGTTTCATGTTCTAAAATTTATCTTATGATTCAAGAATATATGATTTAACAAAGATGGTGGTGATAATAACCACGTACCATCATAGCAATGTGTGGGTTGTTATGGATGTTCTTTTCATATGATTAGTTCATATGGTTCTAAGACCAAAGTACTTGGTTGGTGGGTAAAGTCCCTTAAGTTCCAAAAGTCCAATGAAATTGGCTAAGAAAGGCTATATTTCACTCTATGGAGGTACTTTGTTAAGAACATCAAGGGCTTAAAAATCCTTTTGGTCTAAAATCTTAACTTTAAACAAAAATGTTGTTTTAAACGTCTAATGTATGCAAGTGTTTGAAATATGAATGTGTTATTGGTTTGAATTTGAAAAATGATTGTTTGAAAAAGATCCACTGATCTTTGTGCTCACCCTTCCTCTTATTTTATAGGAAATTAAATTATGAAGACCATGGAAATTGGATTTTAGCAAGTTTCTATTTTCTTAAAGTTTCTTTTTGATGTAAGGGCATGTTGCCCAATTTTGAATAAGTCTTCCGCTGAAATTTTATTTTATTTTAGAGGTTATGAATTTCTTTTGATCAATAATGTAATAGTTTACATTATAAAGTTATGTACTTTCTTTTTATGAATAAAGAAGTTGAATTTCTTTTGTATTCTTGAATCTATTCTAAGGCATGAGGAATTGAAAAATAAAAAGTCAAGTGTGTGTCACTTTTAAAGTAACACCGGCCTGACCTGCCAAATGGTTAAGTCCACTATCAAAGAATGGTGGTTATGTCCAACACTCAAAGAATGTGGGGGTTGGGGTGTTACAATCTAACCAGGCCTAACAAACTCTTGATCTCTGTAACTATCTTTGTTAGTTTCTAGTCCATGATAGCTTCTACCTTCCCTGGGTCTATAGAGATGTCTTTCGCTGATACTATGCGACAAAGGAACCTGACTACCTTTATCCAGAATTCACACTTGTTGAACTTGGCATATAATTGATGCCTTCTGAGGGTACACAACACTATTCGCAAGTGTTTTAAGTGTTTAACCTTTGACTTGGAGTAGATTAGGATGTCATATACGAATATCGCCACAAACTGGTCAAGATACTATGTAAACACTTGGTTCATCAAGTCCATGAATGCCGCTGGGGCATTGGTCAAACCAAAAGGCATCACAGTGAACTTGAAGTGTCCATATTTTGTTTTGAAGGCTATTTTTTGTATATCAAACTTCATGATTCTCAAGTGGTGATATCCTGACCTATGATCAATGTTTGAGAACGAGTGGCTCCTCTCAATTGATCAAATAGGTGATCAATCCTTGGCAAAGGGTAATTATTCTTCACTGTAGCTTGGTTCAGCTTTTGGTAGTTGACACATTGTTTTATGGAACCATCTTTCTTTTTCACGAACAGTACAGGAGCTCCCCAGGGTGATTTACTTGGCTTGATAAATCTTTTTTTCCTAAGCTCGTCTAGTTGAGACTTCAACTCGATTAATTCCACTAGAGCCATTCTATAAAGAGGTATAGTTATAAGGTTAGCTCCAGGGTGAAGTTCAATCTTGAACTCTAACTCTCTAACTAGTGGTAGTCCAAGTAAGTCGTCTAGGACCACATCCTCGTATTCACTAACCACTACTAAGTCTTGTATTCTCTTTAATTTAATAGGTTCTTCTTTAGAGAGTTCTTCAAACTCATTCTTTTGCCTTAAGCATTTCAACATGGCTACAGTTGGGCTTCTGGGTAGTCTTCGCATATTTTCGTTGATTTTATAGGTCTCCTTTGAAGGTAGGGTTATAGTTACTTGTCAAGATTACATCATAGCCAATCCATCCCCAAGATGACATCATTGCCATAAGAAGGTAAAGTACATAAATCAACTGTTAAGAGTTTATCCTCAAATGTTAGGTCACAACTACACATTCTTTTTGAAGTAACAGTGGTCCCTATTGGTGTGGGCATATTCAAAGTTATGGGTAGTGTTTTTGTCATAAGTTGTAACCTATGAGCTAATTCTTTGGAGATAAAAGACTTAGAAACACCCGAGTCAAAGAATAGTTTCATAGCAACATTAAACAATAGAAATGTACCTTCTATTGTAGGGACCTGGTCTTCCTGGACCTCAACAGCGAACATTCTGACTTGGTTCTACTCATGACCCTAGTTATGCCCCTAATTAAATGTTGTTGTTGCTTTCCCTAAGGATGACCGTTCTGACCTCCTCCCTATGGTAGTTATTACTGAGGAGCCTAAGCAAGTGTAATTGGGCAATTCCTGGCAAGATAACTCTTCTGTCTACACACATAACACAGCCTTTGCTTCTTGGCCTACTCAATAGACTTGTCTTTGGTCTACCCTTGCTTTTGTGGTGCTTTCCCACTATTCTTGCTTTTCTTCTGAGACCCATGATTTTTTTTACTCCCAGGTTTTTTGTTTTTTCTTCTCAACCTTTGTTCTAGGTTGAGTTCCTATCCAAGGATCAACGCTTACTATACTACATCTTTGTATGTTCTTAGGCCCAAAGGCATGATTACTTTTCAGATCTTGATCTTGAGACCGAGTGCAAAATGGTTGGCCTTCATTATTTCTTCCCTAATTAGCTCTGGCGATAATTTGGCTAGTTCAGTGAACTTTTTTTCATACTCCGCTATAGTCAGGTTTCTTTGATTCAGTCGGACAAAATCTTCTTGTAGCTTACTCAGTGTTGGGAAAGAACTTTTCATAAAAGATCTCTGTGAGCATTTCCCAGCTCATTTCTTCAACATTTGTGTTAGGGTCAATCATCATCATATGCCACAAACTTTTGGCCAGTCCCTTGAAGTTGTGTGTGGCCAGTGCCACCCGTCTTGTCCCAGTTACCTTTAACACATTTAGATGTTCATCCATCTTTTGATACCAATGGTCTGCTGTGATACAGTCAATTATTCCTTCAAAATGTGGAGGGTGGAGCTTTTGTAGCTCCATTAGCATCTTCCTCTATTTCTCATTATCTTAATCCTCTTGAGCCCTCTGACGTTCGGGATCTTGGGCTACCAGTGTTGGTTACTAAACCTGGATGGTTTAGGCACTTGAGGTTGAGGTACTGCCTGAAGGAATATATGGAGTAGAGCCCTCATAAGTTGATCTATAACCCTTCAAGAAACTTCATTCATCATATTCTCCATTTGGGCCTCCATGCCACTAGGTGTTTCTTGATTCCTTTGTTCTGTCTTTGTTAGAAGTGGTGTATCGAGTAACATATCTTCTTATTCTAGCCATTGTCTACAAATTTAACATCTTGTTAGTATTTGCCTCAATGAACGTTCATACTATCATGACTCTAGATTCATGTCTCTAGGTTCTCAATTTGTTTAGTGGCCCAACAATTTATGCTTTTAAGTTCTTTTTGTTCTTGGGTACAGGATTTGGTTTCATATGACATACATATAAACAAATCAAGCATGCTTTTCAAACAATCATACAATCAAGCAATTTCATGCTAGCAAAGCAAAGTTTCTTGGCTTCCATCTAAGCTTCTAGGTTCAAGTGTCTCATACCACTCTACCCCTTCCACTTAAACTTTTATTCAGAAAATTGCCACATCCAAACAATTTTGCAAATGTCCATACAAATAAGGTTTTTCGAGCCCACTATACCTAACTGTCCCATACTAGCCAAGCATAGAGAAATAAGTTCTTCCAAAGTTCGTAATCATTCACCAAACATGGTTTGTCATTCTCCGAGTCTAGGCTTCTTCTATAACCCCAAATTCATATGTGTCCCATACCATATAGAAACCAGAGTTATAGAATCTTCTCGATCTCGTGTCCAGACTAAACAAGTGTTTCATTTTCACACGTTATCAATCTCTAACCTATGTCCTAAAGTTTTATGTTTTTGATCCATTGTTCCACCCAAGTTTCTATCTAAGGTCACTTCCCTAGACCCAGGATTTCAATATGGTTGGCTCACAACCTTTGTCTAGTCAAGATACCACCTTTTGCCTCTTTTTCGACTTCTAGTAAATTCTTTTGCCCTAGATTCCTACCTTCTAATTTTCTTTTATAAAAAATATGGGTGTTATTCAACTCCGACTACTCGTATAAGCTGGTGGAAAAACCTCCAGATTGGGTAGAGTGACCAAAGTCTGCTTAACAACTGCGCTTTCTTAGGCTAAATAACCCACCTCCCTTTTAATGTTTTACTTTAGTAAAGAAAAGGCTTACCCACTATCAGCTCAACTTATAGTCTTTGTATCTAAACAAAATATTTCAAAACATATATTTCTTTTTTGAAAACACTTCATAAAATGTTTTTCATAAAAATAGAAGGTAGGGTATACAAATTTATTAAGTCTAATACCACTATAGGTATAAGACTAATTTTTTAATTCTAAACCAACAATACATGTTTATGCTTAACTTTCTATTTTTAGCCGAAAGCATTTAAAACCTAGGCTCGGATACCACCTTTTGTAACACTGTTAGCGGACCCGCAAGTATACGAGATCGCTTGTAGTAATATCCGGAAAGTCCGGGTATCGTCCTCAGGGAATACTAATGGTGGTTGAATTTTCTTTAACACCAAAGT